>JAJPGS010001613.1:0-22794 GCA_028654335.1 Alnus rubra | reverse complement strand
CCTAAACCTAATGATGGGGGTGTAATTAGGAGCTAAAACATGTGATACTGGCATTGCAAAATTTTAAATTTTGAAGGTATAATTACAAAAGTGCCTATACTTTAAGGGTATATATTTTTATCTCACAAAATTGAGAGGCCATCTAGATTGCCTAACTATTCTTGCAACACAACATAGAAAAAAGAAAAAGAAAAAGAAAGAAGTAATCAATAGCCTCCATCCTTCGGTAAGAAGCTTTTCTTGCAACACAACATGATATTATCTACCCTACCATACTTGTATTATCTTCACTTACGACAATTCTGTTATAAATAAGAATCTTCTGTATATGAAAATATTATTAAGGAATAAGAGCATAATTTAATCATTTTGAATGTATTTTAATGGCGGCCGTAGGGGACTAACACCGAAACCGGATTAGATGACTAGCCAAACCCTTGAAGCAACCTAATATATTAGATGCACTAACTAGGTAAGAAGCTTTTCTAAAATTTGCACATAATTAATTACAAGGCTTCTTGACTTTCGGTGGAGAAAAGCAAACGAAATATGCCATTCACATGAAGAGAATGACTAGTCATTTCAAGGACAAACATAATCTATTGGATCGAAGTTGATTGAAGATCCGAAAATTAAGCAAGAGCCAGAAATTTTCAGAAATTTTCTAGCCTTCTTTGCGCACATAAATATTCTTCAGAGTTATAACTTAATTATAACGCATTTTTAGTAGGTTGAATTTAGGTGTCAAACAATACCTTCCCAACCTGGGCCTTAATACTATCATTTTCGATTATACCAAATACTAAAAAAATACAAAAAAATGCCGAAATAGACTGAGCCTAAAAGTCATCCAAAATTCATTTCAATTTCATTTTTTTCATTGGCACACCACCGCTTTTATTTGATTTTCAGTAACAAAATAAAGTTAGGTTTATTAACGGTAATCAATGTTGATAATTCCAGCCACAGGATCAGCAATCTTGGAAAACTCTTCTCGTGACAAGTCAAGGGTTGATGGGCATCCAGGACAGTGATCCACAGTCTTCACGGTCACGCTGCCGGCCTTGCAAAGATGCGGTACGGCGTTTCGAGCCCCTGTGCATCGAACAGTGTAGAATTTGCCACATGCAGCACCACCTTTCCATATGACGTCTTCGGCTGTCGCAATCATCACCCCATTGTTTTGGTTGCCATAACATGCAGAAGCTGCCACAAAAGAAACATGACCATTGGATTGGGTTAGCGTAGCAACACGTTCTACATATTTGAGTAAAAGAAATGCTAGAAATTATATTTTTCTCATAATGCTGACGTGTTAATACAAAATTTAATGAAATAGGGTCGACTTACTTTTGGCCTTGAAGTTTTGTCATTTCCTTTTTCTTTGACCAAAATCCTGTCAAACTACCTAGGTATTTTGAGTCTTTGACATAGGTGTCAAATTAATCTATGCACTTTCAATTTTAACAATTTATCTATTTATATGAAACATTATATGGCAATTACCAAAAAAATACTACATAATTCTGGTAAGTACTAGTACGCCGTCGCAAACAACACGTATATGGAAAATGAGAGTATAATATGTAGCATTACTCGTTTAAAAATACTTACAAACATAGTTTGTGTAGAAGGTGGCAATTCCAAGGATAGCTGAAGCTGCGAAGACAAAGCTTGTAATTATGCCTACCAAAAAAAACGTATGAATCTCCATGAGTACACTATCTTCTGGAACGAACAACACAAAAGACTACTTAATTTCTAGTATTTCTTTCAGAATATTACTATTAATAATAATTTTACACTACTTTTTTTTTCCTATAAATAGGACTAAACCCAAAAAAATCCAGCTCATGTCAAACTGTCGTTATATCTATTTAAAATATATTATTTTAAGGTGATGTGGCAAAAAAGCTGACATGGCACTAATGGATGTCAAAAAATTGGACAGAAAACTCACGGAAGAGATATGATTCTTCACTACCTAAATATACAATTTTTCACCACTTTATCTACGTGGCAAGATGGTCCTTCACTAGCTTTAGAGTTTGTTTATTTAAAAAAAATAAAATAAGGTGGTGAAAAATTGTATATTTAGGTGGTGGAGAATCATATCTCCAAGGGATGACCATTTTCAAATCTGCGAAAAACTTAAGAAGCGAAAATTTATTTTTAAAAAGTGAGGGAGTGATTTTAAATCATGTGTTGATTCAGTGATTTATAATACATTTACCCAAAAAAATATGTGCCTCAATGCCTCTCACATGTAAATTTTTCCTAAACTCAGTTTAGAAAATAATTGTTTCCTTTTCAGAAAGTGAAACATTTATTTTTAAAGAAAGTTTATCTTGATTTAGATAGTAATCCAAAATGTTTATTATCTCATATGCAAATAGATGATAATAGCCGCATTTAATAAATGTGCAAATGCAGATAAAAATCACATAATTCAGATGCGGATATCTAAAAGTGATAACCATACTTTGCAGATGCACATGTGGATATTGCTAATAATCGCAATATCCGCATCTGCATCCGCATTTTCACCGCTAATTAGGGGGGATAAATTACAAATGGGAAAAACTTCAATTATGCTTCCCTCTTCTTCTTCTTTTTTCTTTTTCAATAGTACATCATAAACAAATTATAAAGGACAAAAAAAAAAAAAAAATACAATCGACAACAAAAAAGAACAAAAAAAAAAACAAAAAACAAAAAAAAGCAAAAACAAAATACAAGCTTAACAATTGAGAAACCCAATCTAGACAGACTATTAGCACCTTAATGCCTTGGAAGGAACCAAGAAGGTAGAAGTCACTTCAAAATGTAGCCTATGAAAGCCGAGTCCACTATGATGGGTAAAAGTAAAACCATCGGGATTATGAAAATTCCTACAAACTTGGATCTATACCAATTTCCAAAGAAACCGAACAAAACAAGGATGAAAATAACAATAGAAACGGGATCTCCAACATAGACAAAGAGTCTGCAGGCCAACTGGTTTCGGTTAAACTGAAAGCAAAAACACAAAGAAAAGAAACAAAATAGAAAAGCACATAGTAGTAACACCAACAGATGGCACAAAGGAGGGCCATTACATGAAGCCCACGCGAGAATAATGGGTGTCAGAAGGCGGGGAACCACAACATGAGAATGGTGGAGAGGCGCATTAAAGGGTGGAGCTTCCTAAAGTTGACAGATATGGTTTTGAAAAAATCAAATCCAAAAACTTAAAAAAAAAAATAAAAAAAAATGGATGGATCCGAGGCTGGAAATGGCTGGAGAGGCTGAAACCGGACAATCAATGGTGGAGGAGGAGCCGATAGAGCTGCTGGACAAAGATAAATCACCAATGGCGACAAATAGGGCCTCTAACGAGACGGATAAGGCTTACAAAGGGGAAAAAGGAACCTTAAAAGATGTGAGAAAGGATGGAGGAATGACGAACACTTGAGTAAAGGGGAAGGGGAGGAGGAGCCCTCCCATGGCAGCCAGAGACAAATAATGGGTTTTTTTTAGGAGAAAGGGAAAGGGTTTTTTTTTTAAAAAAAAAATTTTCGAAAGCTCTCAAGTACAGTTGTTGGTAAAGTTTTCGGTAAGCCATGACACTAACTCCTCTACAGTGATCTGTCATCCGATTACTACAAGACAAACAAAGTGAAGAGAATATGTCGGGGGTTAGCCGACGTTCCTCTCTCCGATGCTTAAGTCAGTTACTGAGTGTGTATTGAGCGCAAGTGTATCAAATTGCAGTCTTTGTTTCATACTTAGGTTCTGGCATATTTATAGGTCAGGTGTTAATTACTTTTTGCCCTTAGGGCTTTGTCTCTTTCTCCTCCCATGTCTTAGGAGCGCCGCCAAGGTCAGGTGGTAGCCTGTAACTGTCTGCCTTCCATATTGAGATTCTTTTCTTATATCTTAAGGCGAGATTAACAGAATCTCGAATTATTAGGAGCAATGTGTAGTTTCGGAATATCCGGGACAATACGGGATGCGCTTTTGGGATACCCAAGGTTGCTTGTAACAAACTTTCGGTCAGTTATGTTTTCCTGAACAATACGATGCCGGAGACAATAAATGTTGTCTTGTTGGCCCATATATGTGGCCTTTGGGCTAGACTCTGGTCTGTACAAACATGGTTTGAAGGCTTGTAGCTCCAAATATGGGCAGGGCCAAATTGGGATTATTCCACAACAGTTATGCTTCCTAATGCATAGGCGTATAAAGAAATTTCACCTGTTTACCGTCTAATAACCATAACCCAATGGTAAGGGTGTAATTAAATGAGGTAAAACATATAATATCAGCATTGCAAATTTTAAAACTTTTGAGGATATTATATTGCAAAACACTATACTTCAGGGGTAAGTAAACTTTTTCCTTACAAATAATACGTAAACGTTTTCCTTACAATAATATTAGATGATCCAAAATGAACTGAATCCACTTTGAAATTGGGTAATCTTCAAAGGGTGCAATGTTGATAGGCCATCTAGATTGCCTAACGATTCTTCCAACACACAACTAAAAAAAAATAGAGGTGATTAATAGCCTTGATTCTTGAGTTATAGAGAGGCAATGTTAAAATATATGATCATATTTGATTTAGATTTGATTGTAATTTCCTACATTTTAGGTAATTAAATCTAAATGTATTAGTATTAAAATTAATGATATTCGCCCCGTTTAATAACCTCCATCCCTCCCTCTCCTTATTTTCACATCTCTAAAAAAACATCAACTTCAAAACATTCTTAACATTTTTTACTTTTTATATCATATCAACAATTTTTTATTATTATTTAAATAAAAAAAACCCACTACATTACAATTTTTTTTTTTCACTTTTCCATATAAATTCTTTCTACTTTACATCACATCAATCACTTTTTACTTTCACTCAACAAAAAATTCTCAATAAAGGGAGGGGAGGAGGGTTATTAAACGGGGCCATTATCTTCACCTATCATACTTGTAATATTTTCACATACACAATTCTCTTGTAAATAAGAGTCTTTTGTATTGAAATATTATTAAGAAATAAGAGCATAATTTAGTCATTTTGAACCCTTTCCAATGATAGATGTAGGAGTCTAACGCCGAAGCCGGATGAGATGATAATTAACAATAATGCATTTTCAACAGGTTGAATTTAGTCGTCAAACAATACCTGCCCAAGCCGAGCCTTAATACTATCAATTTGGATGCATTAATATTAAAAAGATTAAAAAAATCGCCGAAACAAACTATGCTAAAAATAATCTAAAGTCATTTCAATTTCATTATTTTCATTGGCAACCACCGTTTTATTTGATTTTTAGTAACATAATAAAGTTAAATTTATTAACGGTAATCAATGTTGATAATTCCAGCCACAGGATCAGCAATCTTGGAAAACGCTTCTCGTGACAAGTCAAGGGTTGATGGGCATCCGGGACAGTGATCCACAATCTTCACAATCACGCTGCCGGCCTTGCAAGGATGCGGTACGGCATTTCGGGCCCCTGTGCATCGAACAATGTAGAATTTGCCACATGCAGCACCACCTTTCCATATGGCGTCTCCGGCTGCCGCGATCATCACCCCATTGTTTTGGTTGCCGTAGCATGCAGAAGCTACCACAAAAGAACATGACCATTGGATTGGGTTAGCGTAGCAACATGTTCAATATATTTGCGTAAAAGAAATGCTAGAAATTATATTTTTATCTTATAATACTGACATGTTAATACTAAATTTAATAAAATAAGGTCGGCTTAGTTTTGGCCTAGAAGTTTTGTCATTTCCTTTTTCTTTGACCAAAATCATGTCAACTACCTAGGTATTTTGACATAGGTGTCAATTAATCTATGCACTTTCAATTTTAACAATTTAGCTCTTTATATATATGAAGGATTATATAGCAATTTCAAAAAACATACTTTGTACTTCTGGTAAGTACAGGTACACTGTCGCCAATTCCACGTTTATGGAGCGTAAAATAAGAGTATAATATGTAGTATTACTCATTTAAAAATACTTACAAACATAACTTGTGTAGAAGGTGGCAATTCCAGGGATAGCTAAGGTTGCCGAGACAAAGCTTGCAATTATGCCTACCAAAAGGAACTTATGAATCTCCATGAGTACACTATCTTGTGGCACGAACAACACAAAAGCCTACTTAAATTCTAGTATTTCTTTCAGAATATTACTATTAATTATAATTTTACATGCTACTTTTTTCTATAAATATGACTAATCCCAAAAAATCTAGCTCATGACAAACTGTCGTTATATCTATTTTTCATAAAATATTAATGCATATCACGATAATATGGTGATACAACTCTTGTACGACCCTAACAATTTTTTTAAAAATCAACCATTGGATATGTAGGACCCACAAATAGAAAAACAGATCAATGGTTAATTTGAAAAAAAATTGTTAGAGTTATACAAAAGTTATGTCACGAGTTATATAACAATTATTTCTCATGCGAAGGGTGGTGACCACGCTAATGGCATTTTAGGTATATTCTTTGAATGATTTTGGCATGTATCAAGACTCGCCAATCATGAAGAACCAAACAATGAAAAAGGTGGGGGTGGTGGGGGAATATATTCAACTTTTTATTTTTTATGCTTTTTCTTTCTTTTTCTTTTTTAAACTCAAACCTGCTCTTAATTAGTTTTTCTATAGTTACTATTATTATTATTAAATAATATTGTATTTTTCCTTATGAAGATCAAAGTTGTGTTGATAAGGATAGGACAGTGAACAAGAGTTTTGCTAGCGACGTTTTTCTGCAACACAATTATAAATTTTAATTTATAAAATATTAAAAATATATTAATTTAGAGTGATGTGGCAAAAAAGCTGACGTGACAGTAACAGATGTCAAAAAATTGGACAGAAAACTCACAGAATGACCTTTTTCAAATCCGTAAAAAACTTAAGAGGCAAAATTTCATTTTTAAAAAGTGAGGGAGAGATTTCAAATCGTGCGTTGATTCTATGATTGATGATAAATTTATCCAAAAAAATATGTGCCTCAATCCCTCTCACATGTAAATTTTTCCTCAGCTCAATTTAGAAAACAATTATTTCCTTTTGAGAAAGTTAAACAATTATTTTTAAAGAAAGTTTACATTGATTTAGATAGTAATCCAAAATGTCTATTACCTCATATGTGGATAGAGGATAATAATCACAATAACCGCGCGGATGCGAAAACAATTACATAATTCGAATGCGGATATCTAACATGGATAATCGTATTTTGCGGATGCAGATGCAGATATTACTAATAATTGAATCTGGATCTGCATTTTGACCCCTAATTGTGGGGAACAAATTACAAATAGGAAAAACTTCAGTTATGCTTCCCTCTTTTTCTTTTTTTGGCCAAAAGTATATCATAAGCAAACTATAAAAGGACAACATAAATAAATAAATAATAAAATAAAAATGACAACAAAGAAAGAAAGGAAAAAAGCAAAAACAAAATACAAGCTTAACGACTGAGAAACTCAATCTTGACAGTATTAGTACCTCAATGCATTGGAAGGAAACCAAGAATGTGGAAGTCACTTCGAAATGTCTTATGAAAGCCGAGCCTCACTATGATGGGTAAAAGTAAAACCATCAGGATTATGAAAACTTCTACAAACTTGGATCTAGATCAATTTCCAAAGAAACTGGACAGACCAAGGATGAAAAGAACAACAGAAATGGGATCTCCAACAAAGACAAAGAGTCTGCAAGCCAACTGGTTTAGGCTAAACTGAAAGCAATAACACAAAGAAAACAAAACAAAACAGGAAAGCACATAGTAGTAACACCGACAGATGGGATGGCGGAGGGCCAGCACATGAAGCCCACGCGTTGACAGTGGATTTCGGAAGGCGGGGAAACACCACAGGAGAACAGTGGAGAGGCGCGTTAAATGGTAGAGCTTCCTAAAGTTGACAGATTTAGTTTTGAAAAAACTAAATCCAAATACTTCAAAAATGGGGATGGATTTGACGCTGGAAATGGCTGTAGGGGGTTGAAAACATACTGTTTGTGGTGGAGGAGGAGCCGATGGAGCTGCTGGACAAAGATAAGTCGGAAATGACGATAGATAGGGCCTCCAACGAGACAAATAAGACCTACAAAGAGGCAAAAGGAACCTCAAAAGAGGCAAGAAAGGATGGAGGAATGAGGAACACTAGAGTAAAGGGGAAGGGGGAGGAGGAGCCCTCCCATGGCAGCTAGAGACAAATGATGGTTTTTTTTTTTTTTTTTTACGAAAACTCTCATCAATTACAATTGTTGGTAAAGTTTCCGGTATGGCCGTGACGGTTCACTCCTCTACGGTGATCTCATCATCCGATTACTGCAAGACAATCAAAGTGAAAAGAATTCGCCGAGGGTTGGCCGGCATTCCTCCCTTCGATGCTTAAGTCGGTCACTGAATGTGTATTAAGCGCAAGTGTATCAAATTGAAATCTTTGTTTCATACCTGAGGTTCTGGCATATTTATAGGTCGGGTGATAATTACCTTTTTTCCTTTAGGGCTTTGTCTCTTTCACCTCCCCTATCTTAGGAACGCCGCCAAGGTCATGTTGTAGTATAACCGTCTGCCTTCCATATTGGGATTCTTTCCTTAATAATCTTAAGGCGACATTCACGGAGGATAATTTGGGATTAACATAAATCCTGGATTATCAGGAGTGATGCGCGGTTCTGGAATATCCGAGACAATACGAGATGCGCTTTCGGGATACCCAGGGTCGCATGTAACTGACTTCCAATCTGTTGTGTTTCTCTCAGACAATACGATGCCTGGGACCTATGAATGTCTGTCCTTGTTGGCCCATATCAAGTGGACTTTGGGCCTACACTCTAGCTCGTACAAACATGGGCTGACAGGGTTGTAGCTCCAAACATGGGCCGGGCCAAATTGGGATTATTCCCAACAACAGTTATGCTTCCTAATGTATAGGCGTATAAAGAACGTACATTTCACCTGTTCATCGTCTAAATAACCTTAAACCCTAATTGTAAGGGTGTAATTGAAATGAGCTAAAACAAGTGATACCGGCATTGTAGATTTAAAACTTTGAAAGTATTATTGCAAAACACCTATACTTCAGAGGTAAGTAAATTTTTTCCTCATAAATAATAAGTAAAATTTTTCCTTACAAATAACTATTAGGTGATCCAAATGAACTGAATCCACTTTAAAATTGGGTAATCTTCAAAGGGTGCAATGTTGAGAGGCCATAGTTAGAAAGGTTGAGAGGAAGAAGGGTTTGGAAATTCTGAAGTTTAGGAATTCTCTATTTTGGAAGCGTACCAAAACAAAGGAATTTCATTTGTATTTATAAAGGCAAGGGATTACAGCTTTTGTACAAAGGTTACAAAACCAAACAGTGTAATACAATGTACAAGGAAAGTATCAGGAACACTTTACAAGTGAGGAAAACTAAGTAAGGGACCAAAGAGGGAATAAGGCAACTCCGAGTTTCTACTGTCATTGCAGTGCAGTGGTGTCATTGCTGGCATGTAAGATTCCTGGTTGCTGACATTTCACAGCTGCTGGTGTCATTGCTGAGGAGTGCTGGCATAGGTTTAGCAGCTGTCATTGTTGTGTAGCTGCTGGTTTCATTGTTGAGGAGTGCTGGCATAGGTTTAGTTGTTGTCTCGATACTGTTAGCATTCCCCCTCAAGTTGATGGGGAGAGAAATGACCATCAACTTGTCTCGCAGAAGGAGAAAACGAGTGGTAGACAGGCCTTTGGTGAAGATATCTGAAGGTTGATGATGAGTGAAGATATACTAAGCAATGAGATCCTTGTTGAAAACTTTTTGTCTGATGAAGTGGTAATCCACTTCAATGTGTTTGGCGGGGGCATGAAAGACAGGATTGGAAGAGAGTGAGAGTGCACTGATATTATCAACCCACAAGCAAGGAAGGGAAAGAAGAGGAACCCTGAAGCTCCTTGAATAACATGTGGATCCAATACATTTCATCAATCGCAAGTGCCATGGGCCTATATTCAGCCTCAGTACTAGACCTGGCCACAACCGCCTGCTTCTTAGCAGCCCAGGAAATAAGGCAGGGACTGAAATAAATGTAGTAACCAGTGGTAGATTTTCGGTCATCCAGACTTCCTGCCCAGTCAGAGTCACAATAGCCATTAAGATGCAAGGAGCCTTTAGTATAGTGTAATCCGAAGGTAACGGTGCCCTTAAGATAGCGAAGAACATGCTTGGCGGTAGTGAGATGGACAGTGGTAGGTGCATGAAGGAATTGACACAGTTGATTGACACTGTAGGCAATATCAGGCCGTGTGAGTGTACAATATTGTAAAGCACCTACAATATGGCGATAGGCAGTGGGGTCTTCCAAAGGATTGCCAGTAAACCGAGATAATTTCCACCCTGAAGCACATGGAGTAGAAGCTGGTTTGGAATCCTGCATCTTCGTTCTATATAACAAATTTGTAATATATTTAGTTTGGGACAAAAAGAGATCTTGGGGGCCTCGTGTAACTTGAATTCCGAGGAAGTAGGATAAGGGACCTAAGTCTTTCATAGCAAATTCACATTGCAACCTAGTAATCAAATGAGAGATGGCAGAGCAAGAGTTGCTAGTGACAAGTATGTCATCTACATAGATAAGAACAAAGATAGTTAGTGAAGAGCAATGAAAATGGAAGAGTGAGACATCCACAACAAAACTCTCAAATCCAAGGTCCAATAGAGCTTGAGACAGCAGCATAAACCAAGCCGGGGGGCTTGTTTTAAACCATAAAGAGACTTATGGAGTTTGCACACATGGTCAGGAAAGTGAGGGTCTTCAAACCCTTTGGGTTGTTCCATAAACACCTCCTCTTCAAAAAGTCCATGCAAAAAGGCATTAGAGATGTCCAATTGATGAATGAACCATCCAAAGTGAACGGCCAAAGCTAAAACCAACCGTTTGGTTTCTGATTTTATAACTAGACTGAATGTGTCATGAAAGTCAATTCCCCCTTCTTGATCAAACCCCTTAGCAACAAGTCGGGCTTTATACCGATCAATGGTGCCATCAGATTTTTGTTTGAGTTTAAAAACCCATTTATTTCTCACTACCTTCCGATCAGATGGTCTAGGACATAAGGTCCAAGTTTTATTTGACATGAGTGCATCATACTCAGCTTGCATAGCATCTAACCAACACGGGTGCTTCATAGCTTGGTTGTAAGTTTGTGGTTCTGCTGGAAGGCTAACAGAGGTGAGGACTTGAAATAGGTGTTTGGTTGCTGTGTATAGGTGGTAGTCAGGGAAAATTTTGGGTGTGGATGAGTTCGTTTGGGAGCGGGTGAGCATCCTAGGTGGCTGTTGAGGAGAAGGTGAGGAAGGAGGAGAGGTGGTATAGTTAGTGGATTGGAGGGAAGCAGGCTGTTCAGCAGAAATTGAGGATGGTGAAGGTGATGCTGAGGTGGAAGCCGAAGGTTGAGGATCACTAATAGGAGAGGGAAGTGAGTGATCAAAAAAAATAGTGATAGGAAACATTGAAAGGAGAATAGGAGAAGAGAAATTACCTGAAGGGATAGAAGCAGCAGACCCAGAAGGAGCATCCAGTGCAGGGCAAGGTGCAACAGGATGATTCTTTGCAGGAAAGTGAGATTCATCAAATAGAACATGCCTAGATATGTAAACACGGTTAGTTTGAGGATCAAAGCACCGGTAACCCTTTTGGATGTTGCTATAACCAATGAAGACACATTTTTTACTCCTAAAATGCAGCTTATGAGACATGTAAGGTCGAAGTAAAGGATAGCTAACACAACCAAAGGTTTTGAGGAGAAAGTAATCAGGATGTTTTTGAAAAAGTTTGAAGAAAGGAGAAACATTGTCCAAAAAAGCAGTTGGCATCCGATTGATTAAGTATGTGGCAATTAAAAAGGCATCCACCCAATAAGAGGAAGAGAGACAAGAGTGAGCAAGAAGGGATAACTCGGTTTCTGTGATGTGTCGATGTTTTCTTTCAGAGGCCCCATTTTGTTCAGAAGTGTAAGGACATGTAAGTCTATGCAAGATACCATAGGTAGTGGTGAAGGTTTGAAAGGCAGTTGAGACATATTCTCCCCCATTAACAGTTTGGATTTGTTTAATTTTACAAGAGAAGAAGTTCTCAACTAAGTTTTTAAACTTGGTAAAACATGTGAGTACTTCAGATTTTTGACGCAGAGGAAACATCCATGAGAAAGAGAATAGTCATCAATAAAAACTACGTAAAACTTACAACCACCAATTGATACAACAAAAGAGGTCCACACATCTGAGTGAATTAAGTCAAGAGGATGTGTGGGCACTCGATCAGAACTCAAAAATGGTAATTTCTTACTTTTGGACACTTGACATGAATCACATAGTTGGGTATGTTTTACAGAACCAGTATATGGCAAAAGGGATTGCTGTAAAAGTCGGTTGATGACAGATTCAGCTGGGTGTCCAAGTCGAGAATGCCAGACATCAAGAGGTGTTGTTACTCCTAGGAATGCAGAAAAACGGGATAGAAAAGCTGTTGAAGAAAGAAAGGCAGCTTTGGATTTGACACGGTTGGACTGCAGCTGCTTGAGGTAGATAGGATAGAGTCCTGCTTCACTCGGCCCTTGCAAGAGGATTTCCTTGGTCAGCATATCCTTGATGAAAAAACAATTATTAGTGAGGATAAAATAGCAATGATTGTCTTTACAAAATTTTTGTATTGACAGTAAATTGGATGAGGCATGTGGACAATGTAAAATGTTCTTAAGACAAAAATGATTATTGGAAGTGGAGAGTTGAAGAACTAGTGTTGGCTATTTGCAGACCACCTCCATTGCCTACTGTCACAGTTTCAGTTCCTTGATATGGTTGTTGCAGGGTGAGATTCTCAAGTTTCGGGGTGATGTGGTGATTAGCATTGCTGTCAAAATACCAAGGCTGCTCTAGTTCGGTTGCACTGTGTGTAGTTGCTGCCATTGCTGCAAGTTGAGAAGGTGGGTGGCGACCTTGATAGGCAAAGTCCATCCGATGATAGCAATCCAAGGCTTGATGGCTATTTTCCCAACAAATTTGACAAGGAGGACAATTATAAGACTCAAAAGATGAGAAAGGATTTGTAGTTTTACCCGGTTGCATGTTGGTGGGTAAACATGGTCTTTGAGGTGGAAAACCTGGTCTTTGAGGTGGAACTTGATGCTGAGAGGATGAGTACTGCTGAAATGGTCGAGGAGGCTGCCTATAGCCTTGCTGAAACTTGGGTTTTCTGGAGAGTTGTTGTGGTTTCTTTTGTGTAAAGAAGGCAAGCTGTCCACCTTCAGGTTGGACAATTTTTTGGGATGCATTTAGAAGTTGTTCATAGTTCAGTAATTCCATTTGAAAGGCATCAAATGAAATTGGGTTGTCTCGGGTAACAAAGCTGAGTGTTGTAATGAAAGGGTGGTAGGAGGGGTTAAGGCCTCCAACAACTTAGGATATGAGGTCTTCATCATCTACACCTTTCCTACTGCAGCAAGTTGATCAGCCAAGCTTTTAGCAGTAAGGAGGTAGTCCGAGCAGCGTTGAGATCCTTGATCAAGAGTCTGAAGTTACCTCTTGAGATGAGAAATTTGAGTGCGAGAGTTTGGAGGAAATCTGTTGGAGAAGTAAGACCAAACCTGGCGGGCTGTGTTCATTCCATAGACTGTAGAAAGGATTCTCTCAGTGAGAGTAGCATTAATCCAAGCCAGTATAAACTAGTCTTTCTTTTGCCAAACCAGAAATCCTGGGTTGTGAACTGATGTCGGTTTGCCTTCATCATCAATGATGAATTCTGCGGGACAAGGCTCAGTGCCATCAACGATACCCAAGAGCTCATGGGTTCGTAGAGCTGGAAGGAATTGTGTGGTCCAGCTTATGAAGTTTGGACCATCCAGTTTCAAAGACACCAAAGATGTGATGTTTGGGAAAACAAAAGTTGCAAAGGTGGAGTTATCTGCGGCCATTTCAAAGGGATGATTTTTCAAAGAGACTAGGATCGAAAGAGGGGATGAGCAAAGGGCTATGATACGAAGTTAGAAAGGTTGAGAGTAAGAAGGGTTTGGAAATTCTGAAGTTTAGGAATTCTCAGTTTTGGAAGCGTACCAAAACAGAGGAGTTTCATTTGTATTTATAAAGGCAAGGGATTACAGCTTTTGTACAAACGTTACAAAACAAAATAGTGTAATACAATGTACAAGGAAGTATCAGGAACACTTTACAAGTGAGGAAACCAAGTAAGGGACCAAAGAGGGAATAAGGCAGCTCCTAGTTTCTACTGTCATTGCAGTGTAGTGGTGTCATTGCTGGCATGTAAGATTCCTAGTTGCTGACATTTCACAGTTGCTGGTGTCATTGCTGAGGAGTGTTGGCATAGGTTTAGCAGTTATCATTGTTGTGTAGTTGCTGGTGTCATTGTTAAGGAGTGCTGGCATAGGTTTAGTTGCTATCTCGATACTGTTAACAACCATCTATATTGCCTAACGATTCTTGCAACACTACAACTAAAAAAATATAAAAATTAAAGGTGATTAATAGGCTCGATCCTTGAGTTATAGAGAAGACAATGTTAAAACATATGATCATATTTGATTTAAGATTTGATTTTAATTTCCTACATTTAGGTAATTAAATCTGATTGTATTAAAATCTGATGATATTATCTCCGCCTATCATACTTATATTATCTTCACCTACCTTAATTCTCTTATAAATTAAATAAGAGTCTTTTGTATTAAAAATATTATCAGGAAATAAGAACATAATTTAGTCATTTTGAACCTTTCCCAAAGATGGATGAAGGCGTCTAAAGCCGATGCCAGATGAGATGACTAGACAAACCCTTGAAGCTACCTAAATATATTAGATGTACTACCTAAATATTTTCTTTTTTCTTTTTTTAACCAAGGGAGGTGCTGTGCGCCTCTCTTCTATCGTTTTTTATTTTTATTTTATTTTATTACTTTATTTAATTTTTCTTTTCTTTAATTCTTTTTATTTTATTTTATTCTTTAATTTCTTTTCTAATTCTTTTCTTTGAACCTAAAAATATTCTCTTGCATTTTTTTAAGGACACTAAATTAAGTTTAATAAATTATTTACTCAAATTTTATATTTTAATTATTAAAAAAGTCTTGGACATTACACACTAGACCAGATTAACTCTGTTTTTTTTTTTTAAGGGCAAGATTTGGATATTGAATATTTTGGTTCATCTCATTTAATTTATCCCCATGCTACTTTTGTCTTAAAAAATCGTCTACATGTTCGAATTTACAAAAGAACTTACTCTTTGTTTCTAAAATTTGCACATAATTAATTACAATGCTTCTTAACTTTCAGTGGAGAAAAGCAAACGAAATACGCCATTCACATCAAGAGAATGAATGACTAGTCATTTCAAGGACGAACATAATCGATTGGATCGAAGTTGATTGAAGACCCGAAAATTAAGCAAGAGCCAGAAATTTTCTGCCCTTCTATGGACACACACAAATTTTCTGCCCTTCTATGGAGACACACACACACACACACACACACACACACACACACACACATATATCCTTCAAAGTTATAGATTAACAATAACGCATTTTCAGTAGGTTGAATTCAGGCCTCAAACAACACCTTCCCTACCCGGGCCTGAATATTATCATTTTCGATCGCACCAAATATTAAAAAAGATACAAAAAAAAAAGAATACGCTGATAAGTGCTGAATGTTACACATTCAAGCCCCTTAATTTATATATGTTAAGCTCTTAGTTTTGTTATAGTTTGATGTTTTGTGTTGTTTTGTATTTTCTTGTATTTTACAGGTTTTGAAAGAAAATCCATCAAATTCCAAAATTATAACAAAGTCGGCAAAAATTCGTTATTTTTGGAAAGAATCCAGAATGAGCACGTCTTAGTAATTTAATCATAACTTTTGGTTCAAGTATCATATTGCAACAAAATTTGTGGCGTTGGAAAGCTAATAAGAAATGAAACAAATATGTCATAAATAGGTTTTTCCTAATTCGGACGTTTACCAAGACAAAATCGTCCCGTAATAAAAGACCACAAATCTGTACGAATTTTGGAATCATTTTCCTACTTGGATAGAAATTTCAGAAAAGGAAAAGACTTGTAATTATTCTATTTGGACTAGAAGACCTACTTAGAATTGTAATAGTAATTCTATAGCTTCTAGAGCTTCTCTAATCCCTATAAATAGGCCTCTAGCCTTTGAAGAAAAGACGCACAAGCTTTGAGGAAGAATCAAAAGTTACATTAAGAAGGAGGTTCTTTTTAGTTTTTATTTTCTTTCTTTCTTTATTTATTTTCTGTATGTATATAATTTTAATTTATATAAGTTGTAACTAATACTTTAGTTAGGGCTCGATTGAAGCCCTAATCATGTCTCTTTAAGTTTTTCAATTTGCTTTGCTACAATTTATATATTGATACTTAATTTGATTAATTCTAGTTTCTTGAATTCCTCGCATGTTTATGTTTGGCCATCATATGCATGTAGTATGGATTTGTTATTTATGTCAATTTGGATGACCGAGTCTTGGGCATAATAGAGTAACGAAAGAACCCCGACACAGGTTCTTGGATTAATCAACATAAAGACAACTGGAATAGATACCATGTTCCAATCTGAGTGTGTTTATCGATTTCCATAGATTTATGCTTTCTTGAAGAACAACTTAGTAGATACCATGTTAAATCATTCAAGGAAGAAAAAAGTTAGAGTAGATATCATGCCTAACTCGTTGCTCAGGAAAATCAATAGCTTTAGGAGAAGATACCATTCCCTTGTGGCTGGTAAACATTAAGCATTATATTATGATTGTAGTATTGTGCATATTGCGAATCTTATTTGAGTATGATTAGCAGTGGATATTGAAGCCCTACCTTTTCTTCTTATTATTTTTAATTCAATCTTTTATCTCGTCTTATTAAACATATCTCTTTTAGGAATATCTTTTTAAGCATAATTTACCAATCCTCGTGGGAATGATCTCGTATTTGCCTGCTATACTATTGTTTTGATCTTGTGCATTTGCAAGTAAAACGTACAAGTATTTGCCTATTTATTTAGGTAGATATTTGCACAACATACACCGAAACAAACTAAGCCTAAAAGTTATCCAAAAGTCTCTTCAATTTCATTTTTTTCCTTGGCAGACCACCGCTTTTATTTGATTTTCAGTAACAGAATAAAGTTAAGTTTATTAACGGTAATCAATGTTGATAATTCCAGCCACAGGATCAGCAATCTTGGAAAACGCTTCTCGTGACAAGTCAAGGGTTGATGGGCATCCGGGACAGTGATCCACAATCTTCACGGTCACACTGCCGGCCTTACAAGGGTGTGGTACGGCATTTCGGGCCCCTGTGCATTGAACGGTGTAGAATTTGCCACATGCAGCACCACCATTCCATATGGCGTCGCCGGCTGCCGCGATCATCACCCCATTGTTTTGGTTGCCGTAGCATGCAGAAGCTGCAACAAAAGAAACATGACCATTGGATTGGGTTAGCGTAGCAACACGTTCTACGTGTTTGAGTAAAAAATATGTTAAAAATTACATTTTTATCTTATAATACCGACGTGTTAATACTATATTTAATGAAATAGGGTCGGCTTAGTTTTGGCCTTGAAGTTTTGTCATTTCCTTTTTCTTTGACCAAAATCATGTCAAACTACCTAGGTATTTTGATCGACATGGGTGTCAAATTAATCTATGCACTTTCAATTATAACAATTTGTCTATTTATATGAAACATTATATGGCAATTACCAAAAAAAATACTACATAATTCTAGTAAGTACAAGTAAGTTGTCGCCAATAGCACGTAGATGTAGCGTAAAATGAAAATGTAATATATAGCATTACTCGTTTAAAAATACTTACAAGCATAGTTTGTGTAGAAGGTAGCAATTCCAGGGATAGCTGAAGCTGCCAAGACAAAGCTTGCAATTATGCCTACCAAAATGAACATATGAATCTCCATGAGTACACTATCTTGTGGCACGAACAGCACAAAATTCTACTTAATTTCTAGTATTTCCTTTAGAATATTACTATTAATTATAATTTTACATGCTACTCTTTCCCTATAAATAGAACTAAACCCCAAAAAATCATTTCTCTAGCGGAGAATGGCGGTGACCACACTAATGGCATTTTAGGTATATTCTTTGAATGATTTTGGAATGTATCAACACACGCTGATCGTGAAGAACCAAACCAATGAAAAAGAAGGGGTGGTTGGGGGATATATTCAACTTTTTATTTTTTATGCTTTTTTTTTTAAAAAAAAAAAAAAACTCAAACCTGCTCTTAATTGGTTTTTTCATAGTTATTATTATTATTATTATTATTATTAAATAATAATGTATTTTTCCTTATGAAGATCAAAGCTGTACGTGTTGATAAGGATAGGACAGTGAACATGAGTTTTGCAGGCGACGTTTACCTGCAACACAATTATAAGATTTTAATTTATAAAATATTAAAAATATATTATTTTAAGGTGACGTGGCAAAAAAGCTAACGTTGCAAAATGGGTGTCAAAAAATTGGACAGAAAACTCACGAAATGACCTTTTCAAATCCGCGAAAATTTATTTTAAAAAGTGAGGGAATGATATCGAATCGCAAGTTAATTCAGCTATTTATAATACATTTATCCAAAAAAATATGTGCCTCAATGCCTCTCACATGCAAATTTTTCTTCAACTCAGTTTAGAAATAATTATTTCCTTTTGAGAAAGTTAAACATATATTTTAAAGAAAGTTTATCTTTATTTAGATAGTAATTCAAAATGTCTATTACCTCATATTCGTATAGAGGATAATAACCATATTTTATAACCGCAATAACCTTGTGGATGCGGATAAAAGTCACATAATTTGGATGCGGATATCTAAAAATAATAACCGTATTTTGCGGATGCAGATGCGGATTGCTAATAATTGCATCCACATCTGCATTCGCATTTTCACCCCTAATTGAGGGGAATAAATTACAAATAGCAAAAACTTAAGTTACGCTTCCCTCCATTTTTATTTTATTTTTTTCAAAAGTACATCATAAAAAATTATGAAGGACAACAGAAAGAATAAAAAAAAAAAATTACAAATTACAACAGAAACAAAAAAGAGACAGAACAGAAAAAGGCAAAAACAAAATACAAGCTTAACGACTAAGAAATTCAATCTAGACAAACTATTAGCACCTGAATGCACCAGAAGAAACCAAAAAGGTGGAAGTCACTTTAAAATGTAGCTTATGAAAGTCAAGGCCTACTATGATGGGTAAAAGTAAAACCATTGGGATAATGAAAACTCCTACAAACCTGAATCTAGACCAGTTTCCAAAGAAACCCGAAATAGACCAAAGATGAAAAGAACAAGAGAAACAGGATCTCCAACATAGACAAAAAGTCTGCAGGCCAACTGGTTTAGGTTAAACTAAAAGCAATAACACAAAGAAAAGAAACATAACAGAAAAGCACATAGTGTAACACTGACAGATGGCATGGCAGAGGGCCAGCACATAATGCCCATGCGCCGATAGTGAGCGTCGGAATGTGAAGAACCACCACAGGAGAACGGTGGAGAGGAGCGTTAAAGGGTGGGGCTTCTTAAAGTTGACAAATATGGTTTTGAAAAAACCAAATCCAAAAACTTCAAAAGGAAACGGATCCAAGTTGGAAATGGATGGAGGGGGTTGAAACCGGACGGTCTATGGTGGAGGAGGAGCCGGCGGAGCTGTTGGACAAAGATAAGTCGCCAATGGCGATGGATAGGGACTCTAACGAGACAGATAAGGCCTACAAAGAGGCAAAAGGGCCTTAAAAGAGGCGAGAAATGACGGAGGAATGAGGAACACAAGAGTGAAGGGGAAGGGGGAGGAGGAGCCCTCCATGGCAGCCAAAGACAAATGACGGGTTTTTAGGAGAAAGGGAGAGGAATTTATTTTTATTTTTTTTAACGAAAACTCTCAAGTACAATTATGCTTCCTAATGTATAGGCGCAGTGGCGGAGCCAGGATTTTGCTTAAGGGGTGGCAAGATTTTTTATTTTTTATTTTAAATGAAAAAAATTCTAAAGTTAATAAAAAATTAATTAAAATTATTAAAAATATAGCTAAACAATATTGTGAGCCCCCGCATGGTTCTATAACTTATCTTTCTTTTCTAATTTTTAAAACCCTTCAGTAACAAACGAATTTTCTTCTACTTGATTTTCGGTGTTTGGTCTGAAAATATAATAATATAGACAATAGCATTTCTAACATGTTGTATTCCAACCAATCGGCATATTTGGTGAACCATGCTGAATTAAAATGACGTCATGTTTTTTCATATTGTATTTTTGAAAAATCATGATCAAAATTCAACCACAATGCCTTTTTGTATATTTGTTCTTCAGATTGATCTTTATCACTATGATGTAATTATAATTTTTTTCTTAAGTAAGAATTTGCTGACAAATTTGCTAGATCTACTTGACACGAGCTCGAATAGAATAATGATTGGAGTTCAAGGAATCATTGTTGTTCTTTATAATCGCAGACAAACTACAATTATGTATTTTATTCAATCAAAATATGTAACAAAATTATATATATATATATATATATATATATATATATATATTATATATATATATATATTTATATATATATATATATATATATATTATTATAAATAATTATTTTTAAAAAAGTTAGTGTACCTGCGTAGACTAAGCCTTGATGTTCAGAATTTTTTTTAAAAAAAAAAAATTGGCCTCTCACAAACAAAGAGATTCACCCTTCAAAAAAAAAAAGAGACACACCCTTCAATTTAATTTTTTTTTACTCTGACAGTCTGACTCTTTACTCAAATCACTTTAAGAATAAGAATTTTAATAAAAAAAAAAAAAAAAACTTAAAAAGATAGAGTCAAAGCAGTCGTCACCTTACCTCTCACAAGTCTCAAAGATCCAAGGTAAAAAAACAAGTCATTAAAACAAACAGTGTGTTTGACGATATGCAACTTCAACAAATAAATGAAACGCTGCGTTTTGAATCAAACTTTTGTTTTGCAACTCTTCCACACGCTTAATTAAACACTGCGTTTTACAATTAAATGCACTGTTCATCTTCAACCTTGGTTCTTTCTTCTGAAAATTCTGAACGACACCTCTGAGCGAACTAATTTAACAAAACATGATAATCGTTGGTTTCAATGGCTTGAGTCATAAATCTCAGTACTTCTAAAAAATAATTTGCCCCTTAATGAGTGATTGAGGGGAGGGGGGGGGGGGGGGGCAACAAGGGTATTCAAAATTTGGGAGGTGAGGGGGGGCACTTGCCCCTCTCGACCCCCCTGGCTCCGCCCCTGTATAGGCGTATAGGGAACATTTCACCTGTTTTCCGTCTAATTAACCTTAAACCTTAACGGTAAGCGTGTAATTAGAATGAGCTAAAACATGTGATACCGACATTGCAAATTTTAAAACTTTCAGGGGTAAGTACAATTTTTTCTTACAAATAACTATTAGATTATCCAAAATGAACTGAATCATCTTTGAAATTGGGTAATCTTCACAGGGTGCTATTTTGAGAGGCCATCTAGATTGCCTAACGATTCTTGCAACATCACAACTAAAAAATAAGGTGATTCATAGCCTCGATCCTTGAGTTATAGAGAGGACAATATATGTTAGAATATACGACTATATTTGATTTCAAATTTGATTGTAATTTTTTATCTTTTAGGTAATTAAATTTTATTGTATTTAAATTTGATGATATTATTGTCTCCTACCATACTTGTATTATCTCTACCTACAACAATTCTCTTATAAATAAGAGTTTTTTGTATTAAAAATATTATCAAGGAATAAGGCATAATTTAGTTTTGTTAAACCTTTTCTAATAGATAATGTAGGCGTCTAACACCGAATCGAGATTAAACGACTAGTCAAACCCATGAAGCTACCTAATAAGGCTAATATATTAGATGTACTAACTGGGTAAGAAGCTTTTCTAAAATTTGCACATAATTAATTACAAGGCTTCTTAATTTTCAGTGGAGAAAAGCAAGCGAAATACGCCATTCACATGAAGAGAATGACTAGTCATTTCATGGACAAACATAATCTATTGGATCGAAGTTGATTGAAGATCCGAATATTAAGCAAGAGCCAAAAAAATTTCAGAAATTTTATAGCCTTCTTGGCGTACATAAATATCCTTAAAAGTTAACTTAACAATAACTCTTGTTCAAAAAACAAAAAAAAAAAAACTTAACAATAACTCATTTTAGCAGGTTGAATTCAGGCGTCAAACAATACCTTCCAAGCCCGAGATGTTAAAAAAAATACAAAAAAATGCCCAAACAAACTGAGCCTAAAAGTCATCCAAAAGTCATTTCAATTTCATTTTTTTTCATTGGGCGACCACCGTTTTTATTTGATTTTCAGTATCATAATAAAGTTAGGATTATTAACGGTAATCAATGTTGATAATTCCAGCCACAGGATCAGCAATCTTGGAAAACGCTTCTCGTGACAAGTCAAGGGTTGATAGGCATCCGGGACAGTGATCCACAATCTTCAGGGTCACGCTGCCGTCCTTGCAAGGATGTGGTACGGCGTTTCGGGCCCCTGTGCATCAAATGGTATAGAATTTGCCACATGCAGCACCACCTTTCCATATGGCGTCTCCGGCTGCCGCGATCATTACCCCATTGTTTTGGTTGCCATAGCATGCAGAAGCTGCCAAAAAAA
>JAJPGS010001612.1:0-46065 GCA_028654335.1 Alnus rubra | reverse complement strand
TGCAATCGAAAAATGACGGTCAACAAAAATCGTTTTTAGTCTGATCGTAAAAGTCTCTTTAATTTTTTAAAAATAATTTATGGTTTAAAAATTATAATTCGTTTTCTGGATTTAAACTCTTCATTTTTACACGTATGTTTGTGGGCATCCGCCACCTCCAGACATTAGAGTTTGTTGGTAGCCTTAATCTACCGCCAAAGGTCCCGAATTTTGGTATCCAATTGCTAGAATCCGACACCGGCCAGATTCATCATCGAATGTTGGAATCTGACAATTTGTGCCAGAATTCGACAACCCATTACAAACTCACCTGACAATTCATATTTTTGGAAATGAATACCATGTGGATTGTCATATTATTATTAAGTTTTTGAGATAAATGATGATTTAATATGATATAAGAACAAATGTCATGAATTTGAACATTGATTCAATCATTCACATCATATTTCAACTTGGTAAAGCAGCAGGGGATAAGGTTCAATTCCTCTCATCCTCTATTCTTAGTGGTCACGGGTTCGAATCCACTTGCGGTAGTAGTCTGCAAACCAGATACTACTAAGAAGAGGCTTTACCAACTTGCACTTTGGTGGGGCTATGCCGCTATGGTGGCGGACTCGCATTTCAAGGCAGTAGCTATGGTTCAAACCAAACATTTTACAGCGAGTGGAAACCCTGATGGTCACGCTCAAGGGGGGTCATTAGACTGGTCGCCCCTTCCCACATTTTTAATTAGAAATTCATAGTTCATGTGTTATGCCTCACTTATTGACAGAGATTTTGATCCCACACGTGATGGGAGTGTTACATTTTCCTGTTAATTAGCTTAAGCATTTATTATAAGTCATGATTCAATACATATGATAATCCACATTTAAGTGGTAGGTATTAGGTGAACTACCATTTCAATTTATAAACATAATAACTGTCATACATATTGTCATTTCAATTTATAAACGTGATAAGCCACTTTTCTTGCTAAGATTTCTTGCGATTGGATCAATGACAATTTACCAACAGTGAGAATAATAGCAATGCTAGGAGTGGACCGTCATACAAGTTGTCATTTCAATTTGCAAACGTGATGATCCACTTTTACCAACAGATAGATTTCTTGCAATTGGGTCAATGACAATTTACCAACAGTGAGATTAATAGTAATGTTCAAAATTTGAGTGTTGCACTCTCTTCCATTAATCTAAAAACATCTTAAGAAAAAACTCGTGGAATTAGCTTTTAGATTTAGAGTCCGTTTAGCGATTTGACAGATGAAAAGTGTGATTTTAAACCAAATTGAATAAAATAAATTGTTTGGAATTGCGTTTAAAAAATTGCTATTTGAAAATGTAAAAAATATGCATTTTCAAATTGTAAGTAAATATGTAATTTTTTAAAAATGCATGATTTTAAATACTAAACTACAAAATTTTAAAGGTCAACTACGATTTTATATAACATTTAACTGCATTTTTAAAAATTATTTTTTCAAATCGCAAACCCAAACGGACCCTTATATAAACAACTATTAAGGGTGCGTTATTGTTATTTCATAGGCAAAAATTACGATTTAAAATCAAAACACAAAAAATGAATCATTTGGGAAGCTAAACAACGATTTTAAAAGGTCAAACTGCGATTTAGCTAAATACTTAACTGTATTTTTAAAAATCACGTTTCAAATCGCGTACTTTTAAATCACTTATTGAAATTGCAAGTCCAAATGAAACCTAAAAATATTAGTATATCATGAGAAAAGCATCCCACTGTCCAACTTGCATATTTTATTATTGGTGCCAATATACAAATAAACTAATAAGAAGCAACAAATCAGTGAAAATTAGAGAAATCAGATATCAAGCTAGCCATGGAATATTTGCCTAATCGGCTCATGATCCTCTGGATTTTCTAACATAATTGTTTAATAGAATCCTTAATTTTTTCATAATTCTTTTTAATTTATTAATTCAAATCTTGTTTTTCCAGAGGAAAAATTAAGCCCTGCGATGGTAACATAAATAACAAAATTTAACAATTAAGGCAATGGAAAAAAGTATTTCCACAATTTAATATTACAAGCTTGAATAGATTACACCATCACTTGTCTTAAAACCAAATAGATAGAGACCACAACAAACCGCAGACCCTCTCTCACCTGCGACAAATCTTAGCAGTTGGCATGGTGACACAAACTGGGGCATAGATTTTCCTAGCTTCCGGGGTCCCCGGTTTCGGCCCTTCCGCCGCCACCGCCATCCCAGCAACGGAGCAAACAGCGGCTGCTGCAGCAGCAAACACCAAGTCCTCCTTCCATTGCTGCTCTCCTTTTTAGTGTCACAATTGACCTTCACCTTTTCCCCTTCAGCTGCTCTTGCAGCTTTTGTGACGACAATTCTCCGGCTTCCGGCTACCGGAGACCGGTTGGCAAGGGTTGTGCTGCCGAGGAATGAGGCGGCTGCCATGGTGATTGAGGCCATTTCTGAAATGTGACTGACGTTCAAGTGTTTGTTGTTTTGCCTTTGTGGTGTGTTTTCTCTATGGATGAAGTCGTTAAATTGAGCATGAAGAAGGTAAGTAACAAGAAAGGAGGTCATTGGAGGGCCGTCCAATATGTTATCCTTAAAGAAATTCATTGACCAGTAACTTGGTGCCACGTTGCATGAGATATCCTGATTAGATTTTGAGGACCCAATAGTCGGGGTGATCTTTGGACCATTATTTATTTATTTATTAATTTATTAATTTTAGAGTGCCTAGGGAATTGACATTTGACACTCAGTTAGCCAAATGTTATTTTGGCCATTCGAGACTTAAATTTAGTTAAAAATATAGTTACATCCGACTGGCTATTTTAGTACAAAAATTAGTGAGTTGCTACATGCTCACCAAATACCTTAAGTTTTAAAACTTTGGATAAAATATGCACCATGACTTTGAAATAGGTACTAAAAAAAAAAAAAAATTAAAAGAATAGTAAAAGTGAATAGCTAAAATAGAGAGTAAGATATAGGTGCTTTAAAAAAATAAGTCACTAAAATAGAAAAATGTAATTTTTCAGTTAAAATGAAAAGAAAATTTGCCGACTTGAATGCAATGCTCTTTAAAGAAAAAGTCCATGGACAAGAAATTTTGGCCTCTCATGATGAAAGAAAAAATAGTCCATTGCCAAGCCTTATGACACATAAGATGTACACACTACATTTGATTTTTTATGTTCATATTTTTGGTCTTTATACCCTATTGTAATATGAGCCAAAGTTACTCGGACAAAATCTTCCTTAAAATTAAGTTGAAAGAAGTTCATTTAATTCAGTTTATTAAATTGACAGTCAAAATGCATGTAAAAATCACGTGCATTTTAAACACATGTATGTTAGTCTCATCGACTAGGTTGAACGAATTTCATCCAATTCACTTGGAAAAGAAACCTTTTCTTTTGGAAATAAATATTCAAATGCAAGTCATTCAAATATGCTGATAGATAACAGAATTTTGATACATATTGTTACACGAGACTAATCAGCTCGAGTTCCAAAAAATTGCTCACAATTTGAGGCAGTAATGAATTCCAATTAGGTATACAAATTAAGCATAGAGTACCTCCTCTTCTTTCGTTTCGCATGGAGGGGGTAGCAAACTGTTTATATTTGCAAAAAGATCATCACGACCAGATGGTGGCTCCATGACAGGTGAATCCAAGACACTGTCGGGAATTGCCCCAAGGGTTTCCTCAAAAAATGATTTAATCGTCTACAAGGTTTTCAAATTTGTGTGAGAAACTTCAAGCAAAGAAAGGAATAAAGAAAAGTACTTCAAGCATGTTTGAGATTGCACTAAAAAATAGAGCTTTTAAAGCCAGAAAGAACTTTTTAGAAAAAGCTTTGTTTTTAAACTTTTTCCAAAAGTGCGTTTTTGGCCTTTTTATTTTAAGCAAAAAGTCAAATAAGTATTTTTGAGTTTTTACCAAACGGACTAACTTTTTGTTTGGCATGGCTTTTTATGTACTAAAAGTACTTTTTAAACTTCTTAGCGCAATCCTAAACAGGTGTTCGTCAACTAATCAATGAAACAATTGGGTTTATAATAACAAACATACCGTGCAATGTTGAAAAGCAGCGTCAGCTTTGCGCTTCCACAGACCATTTCCAGGCTCCGAGTAAAATAGATGAAGTAAAGGCTGCAAACACAGCAAAATGCTCATGTAAAAGTAGAAGAATATAGGGAGAAGAAAACTTGTATTGTTCTTGATAAATCAGCCGTGGGGCATCTACATCCTTAAATAGAAAAACTAATCCAATTTATTATAGTAATATAGCTAATATAGATTACAGCAATAATAAAAATAAAATTGAGAGTAATGACAATAAAACTAGAAAAAATTTGATTCAGGAATTAAGTTTTCTAATCAACACCAAAACATATTATGGTGGAAAAAAAAAAGGCTAAATTTGAAGAACACTAGTGTAAGATACAAAATTGGGGAAAGTACATTAATCCCTCTCTAACTACCAATCAATTTGCAAAGTCTCCCCGTACTTTTAATTGTTGCAATGTCCCCCCCCCCCCACCAAAAAAAAAACCACTGGGATTGCAATGTCCTTTTTTGTGCAAAATACCCTATGAAAAAATTCAGAAAAAAGGAGCAAAATTTCAGAAAAAAGGGAGTGAAATCAGGAAAAATGGTTTTTGTGTGTGTTGGGGGGGTGTTGCAACAATTAAAAGTTTGGAGGGATATTGCAAATTGCTTGGTAGTTAGAGGGGTAAATGCACTTTCACGTATAAAATTTCATGCCATGCAGTGAGGAAAGTAGGCAGAAAAAAAAGAAAAAAAAAGGGAAACAAGTAGAGTGACATCAGGAAAAATGAATATAGGTGCATGCCAAATGTATTATCACTTTTACGTACAGCAACACAATATTTGGGGATTCTTTTACAACAATTGCTTTGCGCCTCCTAATACATACACAATGACCACTTTCAACTCGTAGGACCTTATAAGCTAATAGGTAGAAAGTGACAAGGCAGTTAAACTGGGCCAGCATAGCAGCAATAGGGATGATCTGTGACTAGCATCTAAATGGTTTATTTTGGCATGCGGTCTGATATATAGAACAATATTAAGTGGATTATAGCTAATACCAATAAAATGCCAAATTCCACAAAATGGCATTAGCTTTAGGCAGCATATGTTCAACATACTCACAACTCATCACTTCCCACATAATAAAGGACTCAATGCGACATAGCCTAAATCCCAACATGTCTCATAGTTACAGAGACGATATACATAATACTACTTTTAGATAAAAGAAGCATAACAATCAATGTACTGACTGCAAAAAAAAAAAAAATAGTTCGTATAACATGCAGATAATTCAGTTTTATTGTTCAATCATCCATGTCCAGAAAAGCAAGGCTATATAGTAAAACTTACCAGACAAAACATATTATAGTGAAGAAACTGAAGGATATTCAAAGCAATAATATAAAGTGATAAGCAGTTAAAGTATCCCTACCTTCACCACATCCGAATACCTGGTTTTTGTCCATATTTTCTCAAAACCGAATCCCCATATACTTGATACTTTTCTAGAATCTAAAATGACAAAGAAATAATGGAATGTAAGTGAAGTAAATTGATGAAAGGAAATTTGGAGATGCATCCATTTGAGAGCCAAGTCTGCTAATGACCTGACGACGTGTAAGACCACTCTTTGGTTCACCATAAATTGCAGAATCAACATGTCCAAGTATGCCAAGGGCTGTAGAAAACATGGTAAAGTAGTATTTGGTCAACCTACTGAGTATCAAGAAAGGGAAATATTATACAAAACTCTCAACGAAGATGTGAAAAGAAAGTCTCACAGAAAGAAAACAAGGTTATAAAGCTCAGCATATATTGTTCATGTGAGAAGCTATTCTTACCTACATAAGAAACTGTTAATACTACGAACTTCTTTCAATGTTTAATTGTCTACTTGGGGCAACAGTTACAGAAACTAAAAATACATGGCATAATATGTTCCCATGAAAATTGATGTCTAACATGGACTCACATCTTGACAATTTCATGGTACATACTATGAAAATATATGATACACAATACTCACGATGCAAACAAAATATGACAGAAGTCCATAGTATTTAGAGTTTCTTATGTAAATATATAGCAGTGATACATATTGGCATGTTAGAGAGTGGCTTTTCACATCAACAGTACATGGTGATCTTTGCATCATTTCGTTTAACCATTCTCTTTTTCTTAACCCCGCCCCCCCCCCCCCCCAACAATTATTCAGAATCTACTTTAAGACTGAACAAAGCATTGGAAAGCTCCATTTTCTTTCCTTTCCCAAGATACAGACATATTACTCATGCTACATTCTGCAGCCTCTTCCCCAGTCTCAAACACACATCAGTAACAGGAACTTCCAAATATATTAAGGAATTGAGCCAACATGGCTATCTCCAGATTCTGGAGATGATTTCAGCCTCATTGCACTACCACTGCAGAATTTTCTGTCTAATCTCACTATTTTCCTTCCTCATTTACCATTTTCTGCAAGGCTGACCTACGCTAAGGAGAAAATGACATAGACGTTCCTCCTGAAGAACAATGGTTTTGGCCATTCTCTTTCAAATTAAACTAAGGTGTTTTTGGCCCTAAACTGATGAAGGCTAGGGAATTCACCCAATTTTCCCTTCTAACAAGGCCTGATTAAAAAATATGAGTAAGGGATTCACTTTGATGCCTGACAAGTTGTTGGAGGGACTTGTTCTTGCTAAGAATATAATAGTAAGAGCTTGGATGGCCATAAGGTGACTTAGTCTTCGTAGGGAATCCAAGGAGTACAGACAGCTCAACCACCCGATTGACACTCCTGCCAGTGTTTTAAATTGTTACTGCAATCTCACCCCTTCTGCCTTCTTCTGTGGAATCAAGCAAAAGGATGCCAAAATACTCAAGTCTATTGCATTTGAGTCTGTTTTCTAAGAAAATGGGAGAATTATGCATGATCAACTGGATTTCAATGTTGGATATCTTTTACGAGAACAACAGAAGAATGTTAGACAACTATCTTTGTTGAGCACTTTATAGTAAGCGAATTTTTTAAGTAAATATAGCATTGAGGAGCTTCTGCAAGGTTTCCTCAACTCCTTTTTCTCCCTTTCCCACCCCATATACAAAAGTAATAATTTGTATGTATGTTTTTTGTGTGAGCATTTTATAGGCTATGTTTGTGAAACTATTTACAATTGAATTAGAATTGCCATATTTCCAGTTACTCCATAAAGTTTCCACATAAAGCAGAAATCTTATGAACAAAACCAGCTTTTAAAATTTCCAACAATGACTAAACCAAAATAAAATTTTCCAGATTGTGTATAACACATACTTATGGTACGCAGCACGTCCAACCATTACACCATGAGCTCCTGACCTTAGAGCTGCATTGACCTATAATTTAAATGCCCATGAAAAAAAAAAAAAAAAAAAGGTAAAAATGGAAGCATCAGAACTTTTAGTACCAATTTACAAGACAGAAAATTCAATTAAATAAAAATAAAAAACTAGAACCAAAGATAAATGCAACAATCCCATTTTAAAATAAGCATAATTTATGCAAGCAAGCATTCTTAAGCATAAAAGTAATAACTTCATAAAGAATGTAATATCATCAATCATACTAAAAGTCATTAAGGTTAAAAAAAAAATTAGCATAACCTTTCCCTCAATATTAAACAAGGAAATGATAAACCAACAGAAAATACAGTAAAGAAGAAAAAAGAAATTGTACAATCATTGGGGCAGCAGACCATATAATCCAAACAAAAATTCTTTGAAGTCTTGAAATCAAGGGAACTTTTATAGATAATAACAGTTTCAGTTGCTATTTGCATATAGAATTAAATAAAAAAAAAAATTAAATGGTCCAGCGTTCCAGCGAAAGCTTCCAGATTCAAAAAACCCAGTGGTCAACATTCTCTGTGAAACCAAGATGATAAAGCCAGCACACATCTAATGCCTCTTATGTTCCAACAACAAAGAGACAATTTAATCATCTATTTACAAAGAATGGACAAACAAAACCTAGTTTCAGACATCAGAAATGATAAGCAAAGGAATAACTTATTGTCAAGGAAGTCAAACGTTCAATGGAAAAAGCTGATGTAACATGGTAGCCTAAAAAGTAAAGTCAAAAAATAGGTTCAAGATAGCCAACTGACCATTGATTTGAATGAGACCCATCATAGAGATTCAAAATTCTAACATGAAAGGTAACATAAAAGTCATTCATAAGGTTCCAACTTCCAAATAAACTATGTAAAGGCCCAAAATATAGATGTGAACTGAAGCAACAAACTTACGTCTAGAATGTTGAAATTTTTTTTGTGTAATCTATATATGGAGTTACAAAGCCGGGAAAGTTTGGAGATACATAGGTGATGATCACTTCCCTTTGCTTTTTATTGAGGTTGGAGGACCCGTCTGAAATCAATTAAGTTTTACTTAACCAGTCTATGCAAAACCTGCTTCCTGGATATTTTATATTGATCTTTAGCTCACTCTGTTTCTCCCAAACACCTATAGAGAAACTGGCAAATCCCTGCTCCCCGAATCCCCCTCCACCAAACAAAAAGCAAAGAGAACGCTCTATCCCCTCGACACCCCAAATCAACAAAAAGATGCAAAAATTGCTCCTACCTATCCAAGGAGACATAAGGAAAAACAGAGGAAATTGTCTGTCTGAAAACATATTTTGCACTATGCTAGGTGGGGAAAATGAACTTTATACGTGTAAGTTATGTTTGAAATAAATTCATGCAGAAGCATGCAAGGAAATCCGAGGGACAACTCTAATGCAAGGACCTCCATTTTCAATTGGAAGCATGGGCAGTGCAATAGAGCCTTGAAGGAGGAGTTTAGCAGCCTCATAGCAGCATGGACTTTTTCTTTTTTTTACCTTTCTAGGTCATGTGAAGGGGTCAATCCAAGATCATATCGTTCCTCTACAAAGACAAATAAAACTCTTACAGCTGGGTGTCATTGCCTTCCTTAGCCAGCTTTTCATGACTCATGACACACCAAATTTTTTAAACAGAACCTATCTACATATATTCCTGAATGCATTGCACTGTATGTAATTATGTATGTGTTTACATGCACACTTCATAATTACCAGTTTTGACATCCAAGCATATACTAACAGAACAAAAAACCAGTTAGCTTGACAATGGCTCACCTCATCAACGCAATTTATGCCCCCATTGATTGTCAATCTTAAGTCTGGAAAGTCACGCAAGAGACCATAAAAGTACTCATATCTGCATAATAAAATGAAGTTTTGTGAAGTGTACAGATGAATAAATACTAGCATATATCTGTATTACATATCAAGAATATCGACATATGAAATAATCTAAAAGAATTTAGAATATTTAATCTAAAAGCACAAAAGAAAAACACTTTCCTTAGTAACTCTTAGTTAGTTGTAATTAGTCCTTCTACAAGAGTAAAATACTTAAGTACATTTTTATTTTTTTATTTTTTTTACAGTTAATCAAGCAAATATCATTAAAAACTGTATTCAAGTAGTCCTGCCTTTACCCCGGCTAGAGCCACTGCCTCTAGCATCAAAGTTAATGGAGCATTCCAAAACTTAAGTACATACTTTAAGGGAGGAATACTTCGATTTTCAGCTGGGCTAATGCCATTAAGCAGTGCTTTCCTCGAGTGTATTATGAAATGCCTAGTTGGTGATAGAGAAGAAACCTTGTAAATAAAATCACCTGAAAAGGGAAAAAGAACAGCAACAACCAAAATATTAGGATGCAACCCCAGCAACATTGGCACATAAGCTACGGAGAAAAAAGCGGCACGTAACCTAATCATAGGTACAATATCATGTAAACAGTGATAATGCAACTTAGCTAGATTAATTGAGACTTGTCTTAATGGCAAAGAAGATAACTAACTCTTGGAGAGGAATCATGTAACATGGTAAAACACTTAAATGGCTATCAGTCATAGAAAGAGCATAGGGTATTCGGCTCTCTTGTATACTTTCTTCTACAAGGGCTTTGCCCTTTTCTTTCAATAAAATTATTATTATTCATAAAAAAAAAAAAAAAAAAGCACATAGAAAGGGCATAGGATTCTTCAGAAATTGAAGCCACAATAAAGCTTAATATCTACATAAGTTGCTCTTACAAAAGAAAATCAATAATCAACAGGAGCAATATGAAATAAGATTCCGCGTAATCAAAAGCCCGTTAATCTGCAATACATTATAGCACCAATACTACAATAATCACAAGATTCTGATGTAATAACCCAACCCCAAGGGGTTGGCTCAAGTGGTAAGGGCCTTGGTCTTTGTGGTAGTTCCATGAGATCTAAGGTTCGAATCCCCTTGAGTGCAAACAATTCTTTAGGGCCAGCCCGCCGGCGAAGCCGGAATATTACCTGATCTGTGTGGAGAGGGCTCTTTACATGGGTACGAGATTTACCTAACAAGGGTGGGTACACAAAGTGGCCATGCCTTGGAGAAGTTTCTCATCATAAAAATAATAATAATAATAATAACCCATGCTACAACATGAGATAAGATTTTGTATCACTGAAAGCTTGTATAAAAGCATGCCATTCAGATACACTCTTTGAGAATGCAATGGTTGCATAGGAATTTAGGATGAAAGCAGAAATTTGGCCCCAGTTTCTTATTCAAAAGCTGTACTTCTAATTTTCTAAATGACAAAAAGAAAAAGAAAAGCTCCAGCCAAAATTTTAACTTAAACTTGTTGGCTTTATCTTGAACAGACAAAAGATGTTCGTTAAGAGGACCTTACAGAGCTCATTGTATGAATCGTGATCATCGACACCAATTCGACATTTAACAGTGACAGGAACATCTGTATTGGCAGCAATTACTGACATGGCCTCACCAACAAACTATCCTTGCAAACACCAAATGTCTATATCAGAGCAAATCAACAAAGAAAATTACAATCGAGACCAGTTGCACTAAACAAACTACTCAGCGTATTTATCAAACCTTTGGATCAAGCATAAGACGAACACCAAAGCATCCATGTCCAGCTACTTTTGGGCTAGGACATCCACAACTGGTATATACTAAAGGGTCTAAGTTCAGTGATCAAAAGGAAAAAAAAGGAACTTAAGATTAAGGCGCAATAAATTGTACAAACTTGAAATTGATTTCATCATAGTGGTATGCATTAGCAAGTTTGGTTGCTTTTGCCAGGTTTTCCAAATTATTGCCACCAATTTGAAGCACTATAGGATGTTGTTCTGGAGAAAATGCCAAGAATCTGTCCTGAGCAATAGAAATGAAAATATAAAGAATCAAGGGTATTGGGTTAGCAACACATCAGATGAACCAATATTTGGGAAAATGAGAGCGTAATAAGTTGAATATATATTGCTCTCAAAACCCAAACAATTAGTTGTATTAAAAAATGTCCTACTTAAACATGCACCCAAAGGCCCATCACAACTAACCCTTTCTTTTTTATCCAACATAAAAATATAACACCAAACTCTTAAGATGCAAAAGAATCATGTTTTTACAAATTTCGCATGCTTCACCCTAAAAAGTCACTTTCCTTTCAAGTTCTAAATTCTTTAGTTGTTGATAATATTGGATGTATCCAAATTCCTTCAAAAGGCAAGTCTTTTACTAACTTACCAGATTATCCTTCTGATAAACAATTGTTTCAGCTGCAAGCATCTCTGTATAGAGCCATGCGTGTTTTGATATGAGCCGAGCAAGAGTCCTGTAATGATTATCTGTCCAGTCCATCATTGGAGCAACACTGGAGACAAGCACCAAAATCAAAGTAAGTTCAAAGAATCAATACACTTAATAGTATTCGGATATGGAATTGAAATATATGGACATCCACCTAAACCAAGGAGGAAGATAGTGCTCGGCAACCATCACAGCATTTGCAAGTACTTGATCTTTTTGAGTATGGACAGACACGCTACTTGACTTGGTCCAATTCCTCTTAATTATATCAAACGGCAATCTGCTATAGTTTTTAAGGATATTTGGATAAATAGGAGTAAATGGAGCTGTCAGAGAATATCCTGCAAACTTCATCATCCCTCTAATCAAACCATTGCCTGATCCATTCGGAACCCATCCATTAAAAAAAACTATAAACATGTGAACAAAAAAAAAAAGATACATACATATATATATATATATATATATATATATATATTGCGAAAGACAAATTATTGACTGCGTGCATATAAACTCCTAGAAGATCATATACAGTAAAGGAAAAACAAGTTGCACATATACTACCAGTACCGTGACAACAAGAATTCCATATTTCCCTTTGAAAGAAGATTCAACCTTTATATGAGTCAATAAAAGAGCTATACCACATGGATTGCAGTTTTGTAATTACAAAGCTTTTAAATATAACCAGCTTAATATTGCTATATTCTAGAAAGGAATTCTTCAAAGAAAGCCAAAAAGGTGTCAACAATGTAAATGGTATCTTTGCTTTGTGTAAATTAAGCAAGTCATGTCCTAAGCAGGGTTTTTAAATTGAGCTTTGTGTTGCTTCCTCGACTTCAAAAACTTCAGAGCACCAAAGAATCATAAAAATTAAAAAACATAAAAAAAAAAAATACCACTGAAAATTATTCTGAATACTACTTCTAGACCCAATTATCAAAGGCCAAAGCACAAACTTCCTAGACCATTAAATAACAGGGAATAACTTCAATGCAATAAAATCAAGTACCACCAAAAAAGAAAAACCACCGTTCTCTTTCTTCTTCTTTTTTTTTTTTTTTTTTTATTTTTATAAGTGAATAAATCTCGTTAGAAAGCACATAGGGGCGCAACCCTTTTTTTTTTTGGATGAATAAGCTTCATTCAAAAAACACAAGAAAAAAAACTCACATTCCAGCAGGAGGGGTAATTGAAGCACTAAATTAACATGAAATGCAACTGAAGCATACCCATTGAAGATTAAATTCTAAACATAAACAAATAAACAAACGGGGTTGAGAGAATGAAACCAAAGCGGCATTTTCTCGAACACGTGGTGAGCATGGGATTGTTGTACGTGCATACACACTTCATACATATATACAACATATCGGTGTATGTGTGTGCATATAGTGATTAGGGTTTACATTGAGGAAGAGAGTCACGGCGAGAGCTGTTGAGGAACTTCAGGGGCTTCGCCGGAGAGAGTTCCCCTTCAGAAAAGTGTGGTTTCTCTTTTTATATATGCTTTATCCGCGGCAAATATTATATTTATATTCTCTATGCTCAACCATACGAGGTCGTTTTGGTTCCAAATATGGACTAAGGCAATGTTTGCTAACATGCTGCATTCTTGTTTTCTGTTTTAGTTTGAATTTTTTACTCTTCTCAAATCAATAAAAAAAATATCTTAAAATATTAAATATTTCTCAAATTATAAAATACTTTTTATAAAATTGTATTCTTATCTTGTTGTAGGAATATTTTGACAAAATAAATCTTTAACTTTTAAAAAAGTAATAGCTAACTTGTTATTTAGAAAAAAGAAAAATGCTAGATTGGCCATGTGAGCACCCTAAGTGGATGAGAGAGAGAGTCGCACAGCCACTACAATAAGGTAGAGGTGGCTATATGGCCACTCTTCTCATCTAATGAGGGTATACTAGGGTTGGCAATTCGGGTTCGTGTCAATCCGATTGACCCGATTACATAAACGAGTCTGACACGAGCCCGACCCGATTATTAATCGGGTTGTGACACACGACCCGATTAATAATCGGGTAACCCGAACACGACCCGACAAACACGACTAATAAGCGTGTCACCCGTTTACCCGACACAGCCTCAATTTCACTGTTTTCACATGTTTCAACCTTCGATTTTAGTTTTTACCTTCAATTTTTTTTTATTTTTTTTTAAAATCGGGTTATAATCGTGTTGGCGGGTCAACCAGCGGGCTGACCCGCCAAACACGATTATAATCGGGTCAACCCGATTACACCAAACCCAAACCCGGTTTTTTCGTGTCGGGTTCGCGGGTCGTGTCAAAAATTGCCAACCCTAGGGTATACGGTCATTAATTTTTTTCTTAAAAAAAAAAAAATTATTAAAATTTTTTTATATTTAAGTAAGGAGTCAACTCCTTATCATTTGATTTTGTCAAAGTAAATATGTGTACTCTATAGAAAATATTTTCTCATATCTACACACACACTAGAATACACTTTTAAATATAATTCTCACATTTATATAACGTCATAACCCTTTGTCAAATAAAATACATAAAAGAATTACCCAGATGCATTAACAAACATGACCTCAGATAATTTCATGTTTTAGCCATTATTTTGAATAAGATAATTTAAATTTTATTACTTTAACAAATAATTTAATAAAATACAATGAATTAAGAAAAAATAATTGCTAAAACATGAGAAAATCAAGATTCCATCCATAATCTATATTTGCGATGAGAAAATCAAGGTCCGAAGAAATTATGACTTCAAAGGAAGATATGCAAGAAAAATTGGTAAAAATTAAACAATATTATAATACTTTTGAGTATATGCATGTATTATTCCTGCCGTGAAACTTATTATGTGATTGTCGATGACAAAGTTTTCTTTTGAACTGAGTCAAATGAATTTCTTCAATCTAGACTATTAAACTTAGGAGTGGGCATTTTGGTCGAGTACTGACTAGTTACCAATCGCATGTCAGCCACCACTGCACCACCACCATTAACAAGAGGCTGGTAGGTGGAACAAATTTTAGAGTTCCGACTTTGTTGGGTTGATAGGCGGAACTATTTTAAAAATTTATGGTTTCCGACCCAACAACAAAATAACACAACTTTATGATTATTTATTCAAACGACGTTGTTTTGAGCCAACCAAAAAACGACATCATTTTAGTCTGACTATATATGCATTGCTTCATTCTAAAACCCTTGGCCCCTTCACTTTCTTCTTTCTAAACAATCCAAATCCCTCGCCTCTCCCTGGAGACTTCCACTAACTCCAGAAGCTTCGAGCTTCTTTGGTATCCCGTGGAGACTTTCAGAGACTTCAGTCTTACGGCTTCTTAGAGTTGCTCACATCGTTGTTGTGTATTGTGTTACATAATCTGCTTGTCATCGCCATCAACTTGGTAGTGGTGATTAATTATTAAATTGCCATTCAATTGGAAAAAAAAGTCAGCGGTTATTCTGACTTTCCGACATTAGTTAAGGGGCAAAAATCTCATTTATGCAACTGCATTAGCCGATACTCGACCATAATTAAACTAACATCTATCTTTGGAGCATCAAATTTTTCACATGCATTTTTAATGAAGCATGTCAGTTTAATATTCATGCGACCAATTTAAAGGAAAACTTATTTTTATTGTAATAAACATGGATGCCTAGGATGCTCCTAGGCGTCATATATAATGGTCTCGTGCCTTTTCAAGAAATCTATAATTTGAAAAAATTTAAAAAAAAAAGGGGCTAGACCATGCTTTGATTTTTGGTTGCCCATGAGATGGCCGAACCACCCCCAAGGGCTATGGAGGTGACCAAACAAAGGTCAAAACCCATCATTTTTTTTTTTTTTTTGTTGCCATGGGGTGGCCCACCCCATGGGGGGTGGTTCAGCCACCCTAGACCAGTCAAAAGGGTGGCTCCCTTGGCCAAAAAGGGGGTGGCATGGTGGCCAAGGGTGGCTCAGCCACCCCTCTTCTTCTTCTTCTTCTTTTCAATTTTTTTTTTTTAAAGTTTTTAATTAATTTTGAAAGATTTTTAGTTTTTATTTTTTATAGTAAAACATGTAGGGTTGACATCTAGAGGGCTGTTAGTTTTTGGACAGAAAATTTGATTGGGGTACTAATTTGGTCTTTTTCAAAAACGGATGTATTATCTATGATGTGAATTAAAAATCAGGTACCAACAAATAAAATTTTCAAATCTCAGGTACTAAAAACGTATTTAACCCTTAATTTTAAGTGGTTTGATTTTTATTTTTTCCCAAAATCTTATTTCAAAAGTTTTCCTTATAAGTTTAAAATTTTAATGTATAATATTAGAGTATTGATTCATTACCACATTTTTATACAACTTTTCACCACCTTACTTATAGTTTCAGAATTTACTACTCTCCAAAATTATAGAGACAAAATTTAAAACTAATAACGTACTACATTAACTACTCATAATTGACCATATATGTAGGTATTGCATGCATTAATTCTAAAGAAACCATACAAGAAAGTTGAAAAGTCGTATTACTCTCTTAGATTGGTTCTTTATTCATCTCTCTCTTTAGGGTTTGAAACATCTTGAATTGTCAAATCAAGAGCATCCAACAGCGACATTCAAGAGAATAACAAAGTGTTCAAGTACATAATTTTATTTTATTTTGTTTTTTTGAAGGACTTTGCTTTCTTTCTTTCTTTCTTTCTTTTTTTTTTCTTTTTGTTTTTTTTTTTTTTTTTTTTTGGTTTTGTAGAGGTTGAAGAACTTTGTGTTTTATGCATTTTTATAAGGACATAAATTTCCTACAAACCAATTTGTAGGAAATTTTTGGCAACCTATATATAAGATTGACATGTGTCATTTAAGTATGTGGGGAGCACATGTTTTTTTATTAATGATATTAAAAAAGCATGTGATAAGTACATGTTATTAAAACAACATGTGATTTTCGAATGGCAAAATACACATGTCAATCTTATACATAGGTTGTAGAAATTTTCCTACAAACTGGTTTGTAGGAAATTTTTGTCATTTTTATAATTAGAATCTATATATTATTCTTGCTAAGAAGAGAGAATACATTCAATAAGGATGAGCTGTAAAACCCTCATTTTATAGCATCTAATTATAAGTTGACAACTCATAAAAAACAAAAAATTACAACAAAAATACTATAAACAAGAAAACACTCAATCCCCTACTCATCTTTGTTCTCTCTAATCTTCGCCGGACCCTTGCCTCCACCGGACAGACGACCACATCGCCGGGTTCTATTTCCTTCTACCAAAAAACTCCATCATTTTCGTGTGGACAATCACCAAAATCTCCATCAAACCACTGATCAACAACCACCGGAGAACCACCCTGACAACACCAAAACCATATATGGCTGAATTAAGCGACACCAGTTTGGCCAAAAACTGCCAGATCTGTGCCGGTTTAAGCGACATTGAATCTCGGGCTTGGGCTTCACCAGATCTCTCTTTCCTTCGCCGTGTCTCTCTTTCCCTTGTTGGATCTCTCTCTTTGCTGTTGAATTTGACCTCGAGCTTCGCTGAATTGGATTTGGTGGGTTGGGGTGCATGGGTTTTCGCTAGTGGTCAAGGGTCAGGGTTTGGATTGGGGTCAGCATGCTAGGCAACAGTTCCAGATCTTGCCATTTTTGCCACTCCATGTTTCGGCGAAAATTTGGTAGTGGTTGTCAGCGGAATCCGACAGCGGGTGGGGTTGAACAGGTGGTGGGTTTAAAACTGGCCGAGCTCTTTGAAAGGAAAAATATTAGGTGTTTTTTCATGCTTAATGTATTTTAATCTTTTAATGATGTGTCTTTATTGGATACTGTAAAATATTACTTTTAAAGTCCATCTTTATAGAAGGGGCTCTCATTTTTTTTTTTCTTTATACTTTCCGTTTTCAACCATGTCTACCGATGAGAGTAAATTTTCATAAACAATGTTTATTTTTCTCTTTATTTTTTTCCCTAATGTTCAGAATTGTTTGTGTTTTATTTCCTACTAATTTTGTATTAATGCTCTGATATTTAGATTAAACTATGTATTTTTCTTGATATTTTGTTTCTTTATAATTTTCATTTTAAACCATGTATACTTATGGGAACAAATATTTAAGGATTAAATACTCCATTGGTACTAGAGTTTTAAGTGGTTTTAATTTAGTATGTGAGTTTTCATTAATATCATAGGTAGTACTTGAGTTAGGGGTAAAAACTCATTTGATACCTTTGTTAAATTTTTTGTCCTAAAATTAACTGCCAGCCACGTGTCAACTGCTAAGGTTGACACGTGGCACTATATTAAAAAAATAAAAATAAAAATCTTTAAAAGATTATATAAAAATAATAAAATAATATAATTTAAAAAAATTAAAAAAAATTGGAAAAAGTGAGAAAAAAAAAGAGAAGAGTGGTGGTTCAGTCACCCCTTAGCCGGGTCTATGGGGTGGTTCGAACACCCCATGGCAGAAAAAAAAAAAAGAAAAAAAAAAAGAAAGAAAAACAAAAAAGAGACCACCCCCATGAGCTAGGGGTGGTTCGGCCACCTCCATGGGCAAACCCTCCAAATTTTTTTAGAGGATTTAGCCATTGGGGGTGGCTGAACCAACCATAGACCAATTGGCCTGGGGTGGCCGAACCACCCCTATAGGCAAACCCTCCAATTTTTTTTAGAGAGTTTGTCCCTTGGGGGTGACTGAACCATCCCCAAGGGCCACAATGTCAGCCACCCCCAAAGGCCACAATGGTGGTTCAGCCACTCCCAATGACCAAGACCCATAAATTTTTATTTATTTATTTATTTTGCCATGGGGTGGCTGAAACTCCATGGGTGGTGGTTCGGCCACCCTAGACCGTCAGCCACCTCCTCTTCTTTTATTTTATTATTTTTTATTATATGTGTGTGTATGTGTGTGTGTGTGTCTATATATATATATATATATATATATATATATATATATATATATATATATATATATATATATATATATATATATATATTTTTTTCAATTTTTCTTTTAAAATTTTTTATTATTTTATTATTTTTATATAATTTTTTTAAATATTTTTATTTTTAATTTTTTAATTTTTTTTATATAGTTCTACATATCAACCTCAGCGGTTGACACATAACAAACCATTAATTTTAGGACGAAAAATCTAACAGAGGTACCAAAAAAGTTTTTATCTTTTACTTAAGTATCGCATATGATACAAATGAAAACTTAGCTAGGTACTAAATTTAAAAACGTTTAAAACTCAAATATTAATGAGGTATTTAACCCAGTATTTAAACATGTTTTAATATATATGGATTAAACTAAGATGAAGACTCTTATGTTTTCCGCAAATTTTTTTTTTTTTTCGTTTATATGATTTACTCTGTTTTTAGCCATTTTTTGAAAGTGTTTTTATGCTTGTAAAATCAAAACAAGGCAAAAATTTATTTGATTGTTGTGCATAAAATGAATATAAATACTTTTGAAACACCAAAGAGATATTAAGTATTGAACATGATGTGAAGATTTATTTGATTGCGTTAAATGTTTAATAAAAGATTTTGTTTTATTTTGTATTTGTAAAAAAATATTTTGTTTAGTTTGTTTAGTATTTTTTTAAATTTTTATAATTACTTGGGTTTTATTTGTATTTAAATATAATAGGTATCACACTAAAAATATAATAGATTCCTTCTAATTTTTTATTAATGCTTTGATAATTAGATTAAACTATGTTTTATTCTTGCTATTTTTTTTTTTCCTTTATACTTCTTTTTTGTAATAAACTATTCATATGGGCACAAAGATTTTAACATGTTTTAATTTATATGGATTAAACTAAAATTAAGTGTCTTATTTTTTTAGTTCATTTGAATGTTTTATGGAATATTTTTGTTTTCATTTGTACGATTTATTCGATTTTCAGCAATTTTGTTTAGTTTGCTATGTATTTTTGTTAGAATGTTTAGAATTATATGAGTTTTATTTGTATTGAAATGTAATATGTATAACACTAATAATATTAGAGACTACTGCTAATTTTTTTTTTATCAATGCTTTGATAATCATAATCTACAATTTTTTTTCTTCTTCTTCTTCTTTATACTTCTTTTCATTTTAATTTAGAACAGAAATTTTAACATGTTTTAATTTATATGGATTAAAATAAAATTAAGAGTCTTATTTTTTAATATATTTGAATGTTTAATTTTTTTTTTTTTTTTTTTTTTGTTGCTGTATGATTCACTCAATTTTTTTTTAGGTGTTTTTTCTGCTTTTAAAAGTAAAATAAGGCAAAAATTTATTTGATTAAGCATTGACCGTAATGTGAGATGATTTATTTGATTGCATTAAATGTTGAGTGAAAAAATTTATTTTATTTTGTAGGCCGGATTCGGCTTAGGTGCTATAAAAAAAATTACAGCACCATTTTGAACATTGAAAAAACTACAGTACCTATACTGTAATATTTGGAATATAAATTTTCTTTTTGCTATTATTAAATTTTTTTTTTATACTTTCTTTTCGTTATAAACTACACCTATTGGAACAAATATTTTAAAATATTTTTACTTTTTTTTTTTTGTTAAAATAAAATTAAGGATCTTAACCTTTATTGTCTTTTGGCTGAAAGATGTGTGGTATATATATATATTTTACGAGTATTTTTTAACCTATAATAAAAAATATAATGAAAATACATTTAAATTCTGAAATTAAATTATAGTGAAGAATCCCGCGCATAGCTCTGAGTTATGAGCTAGTAACTATAAAATAAACAGACGCCAAACATAAGAATGACACTGAATTAATTGCTTGCTAGTTGTCTTAATGAATCGTGTGATATTACTCAAATGTTTGCTTTCGTATTAACCATAAAATCACAAGCGCAGTATAATTCAATGCCACCCCCCTCCCCCCCCCCCCCCCCCCCAAAAAAAAAAATGACACTAGATGACAATGGAAAACAGCTTGAAGCACCTCATTAAGACATTTTCAACCGTCAAAATTGAAACCATCTTGGAATTGTTTAATTTAAGAAAAAGAAAACTACATGTTAATACTCCTAACACAGTAGTACTAAATGAAAAACAATCACCGATAATCCCTTAATGTCCTGAGAAATATCTCCACCACAACTTTCAAAAATAGCATTCAAGTGAAAGCCAGTCAAGCTATTATGAAGTGTTAGGAAATTTATCATATTTCTCAAAACATGTGAGAAGTGAAAAATAAGAAAAAAGTAAAAAAAAAAAAAAAAAAAAATTACAAAAGATACCAAGATTTAAGTGGTTCCCTCAATGTGAGGTACGTTCACTATCGGAGGCGATTTCGAGAAAATTCACTATGAAGATGGGAGTACAAAAACAATAAAGAGAAAATTCACTTAGGACCCAAAGCTTCAATACACTTAAATCTCACTATCACACAATATAGATTACTCCAAAAGACAGGAATACAAACTTTTCTTTTGCTAGGACAAGAGGACGCTGGCCTGGCCTGTCCTGTCGTCTTGAACCAGCGTTCCATCCTGAAAAGAGATGGTCATAATTTCTATTTTTCTCTCTTCCACAGTAGCACCCTTTCCTTATCTTGTTTTGGCTCCTCCAAAACCAAGAAGAAAACAGTACTGCCAGTACTGTACTGGTGCTCTCTTGTTCTTGCACCAACAATCTCTTGAGAAGCATGTCTTTGCACATCGAAGAAAGGATCATTGCTCCAAGAAGATATTCACTCATGTAAAAAAGTTGTCAATCCTGCACTCGGATTCTATAAGGAATATGTGCCGTCTTTAATTCAATCTCACATTCAGCATTGTCTTAATCATTCGCTTTACTGAACCAGGCAGAAACAAGAAAAACCAACTAGAACAAATTATCTTGAGTTTCCTTAGGCTGCTTGTTAATATTGAAACAGCTGCTCATTTGCTGTCCATGTTACCAGGGAGAGATTATGGAGATTGCCGAGCAACTCTTTACCCCATGATGAGAGCATTGAAACACGTTCTGTTGGAAAAAAGAAAGAAAAAATTGGTAAGACTGAAGGAAACAAAAGAAAGTACTCAGCTCATCAGGATTCAAAATATTGATTTTTAAGCCCATTGGAGAAGAATCATCATAACATCTAAACAAATTTTTGCTTTTAAAGCGGCCCAAAAAAAATTGTACTCAGCTGTCTTTCTAGTGAGGAGAAAAGAGCTTGTCTAAGGTTTCTAATGCAGAACTCACTTTTTGTAATTCCATGGTCAAAGAAGGGCGAAATTTTTAAGAAGAGTTTTCATATACAACTGTCATTCTTTAGAAAAATATTTTCAGAGAGGGTGCATTGGTGAAAGATTTCACACCTCAACTCTTCAAGAGACTCAGTAGTGAGTATGAAGCTGACACTCTTTCCTCGAGATCTTTATTGTAATCCATGAACTACAAATTTTCATCTCCAACCAAATGGAGAAAGCTGGCCATCCAAGTAACCGCGATGAGTTGAAGAGCATTCTGAAATACCGTTGTCCAAAGCCTGGTAAAGCAGCAAATCTTATCAGCAGAAATAGCACACTGAATAATAATAGCACAAACAGGCACAATGTTACCATAAAACAGTCTTGTAAATATTATGGTGACAGGTTTTCAGTAAACTGGGGCATATTTAGCACAAACAAGCAAATGATTTTCACAAAATAGAAAAGTAAAACAATGGGGTGAATCCCAATTAAATAAAAGCCACTTTAACAATATATGATACCTTTTTATATTTCAGCCCAGGGGGGTTCCAAGAATAAAGGGCCTTGCAATAGGTTGAGTGGAAATTCTGGATATAAGAGAGAGGAAAAAGAAGTCACCAAACTTATATCTAACAGTGTTATTTATAGTTAGTGACAGGTAAAATCTTAAAAATAAGATCTGTGCAAAAATATGGTTAGATTTTTATAATCAAACAGCATCAACACGTTAAATGCTAGAAATTTCTCAAATGACAAACTAAAAAAAAGCATTACAAATAATATGCAGATGCTAGGTAAATGAAGTTTGAATCAGAATATTTATAAGTGAACTACTTCTAGCTCTAAGGGTGTGAAGCTAATTGATTCATGTAACACTTGGGCAGTAGATAAATACAGTACAAAAATAAACATACATTTGTACTAGATGTACCCTGTAATACAGTACTTGGGAAGGTGTCTGGGATGGAGAGGATGTATTTGGTGCCTGATACGGGGCAGGGGCATCCTTATCCTCCTCCATAAAGAGAACCAGAAGGATGTTGATAATTTCCACCATACGGACTGCTAGGAACACAAGGCAAAAAATACGATGGTTCTGTTTCCTAAGAGGAGCAATATCAAAAAGAAGACTTTTTTTTTCAACAGCAACAGAAACTTACACTAGGAGAAGAGCAAGATTTTCTTTTCAGTATTACAAGGGCATGGTGTTTACAATGCTAAGAGACCATTGTTAATCATTTCAAAAACAACCTGAAAGTGAAAAAGACCCATGTAACGAGAGAGCCCTTCAAAAATACACTGTGAACAATGAGTTCATAAAATAGACTATCACCCTTTATCTCTTATGCTTTTACATAGATCCATACGTTCATTAAAGAAAAAGATGCAGTTCTTCAAGATGAATATTTTAACTACCTATAGGAAAGGTGACTGGCACATCTTAAAGTATCAACTCACGTGCTCTCCCACAAGATACACCACAAACATGAGTAATAACTAAAGTATCAGCCATCAATTAAAGCACATAGGACATAATCATCAATACTGGGTCAGCACTCTGCTCATATCCATCTGGTTCTTGTTGTAATTGTTCTGAACCATTGGTAGTAAAGAGCTTAAGAAAGGTGTATCAGTCAATTTTGCCAATTTTCTGATCAAACTATCATCGGCAACTAAGTTGTGCGCATAAACATATTTCTTCTGACCAAGAGGGAAAAATTATCATACAAATTGATCATAAAAGCATGAAGAGACGCTGATCAATGAATATACCTCTGAACCATCAGCTGGAACACCTTCACTAGAGGAGTTTGCCACCAAAGCAAAAGGACACCCCAACAAAACGTATATACAGCATTTCAGAGCTCTCAGTGGAGCTGCATAAAAGAGATGGTTATGGAAAGTGCTATTAGGATAATGGATTCACAGGCAATAGAATCAACTACAGGAAAATGAGAAAGGTGGGTGGGAATAGGTCTAAGTTCTTATTGCATGCATCAATTCCTAAACTATTTCTTAGTACCCTTGTCTAAGTGACTCATGCTAGTGAACTCAAAATGGCAGAACCAATTACCCTTAACCCAGTTTGATCCGGCACGATCACAAAGCCTATTGAAAGAGAATGACAACAGTTGAGAAGAAGATGCAAAAAAATGTGTAGCAGTTGACCATCTGCAACGAGTAGAGTCTGTATTTCATTCCGGATGACCTGTCCAAAAGGCAAAACACCACTTAGAACCCAACTGATTTGAAATCTTTTTGGGCTTTTAATTCTTCTATCTTTTTGAATGACTTCAAATCAAAACAGAATTTGCAGTGAAAAACAATCAAGCAACTCACAAGCAAGACAAGATTTTTACGTGGAAAACCCTCAAATGTGAAGGGAAAAACTACGGGACCTAGTCCAGTTAAATCTTCCACTATCAACGATAATGAGTTTACAGTATCTTCTCTAGAGAAATATCGAGAGGCTACCAACACATCAAGAATACATGCATTCTTGGATTTAGTATAAATCTGTCACTCTAAAAAAGTGGATTTCAACAATACAACAAAAAGATTTCACCAAGTGTACGTATGAGCAACCAACCAACCAACAAAGTGGCCAAATGGGGGTGTCCGAAGCCACCCTTGAGTAGAGGCGTGGCTCGGCCACCCCCATTCTGCTGGCCTAGGGGTGGCCAAATTCCTAGGCAAGAAAAATAGTCTCTTCCATCAAATCCTAGTGAAACAACAAAAGCAAATAAGCCTTCTGTGAAAGAATATACAAGTCTAAATGTATCTGTGAAGTACCGAGCTAACCTAAAGAGGACCAACATAGGATTTGCCTTTGTGCTCGGTTCGAGAACTACTTGACCTTTCCTTTTTTTCTCTTGTTTTGGCTCCTTGAAAACCAAGAAGAAAACAGTACCGGTGCTCTCTTGTTATTGCAGCAACAATCTCTTGAGAAGCATGCCTTTGCACATCAAAGGAAGGATCATCGCTCCAAGAAGATATCCACTCATGTAAAAAAGTTGTCAATCCAGCACTCGGATACTATAAGGAATATGTGCCGTCTTTAATTCAATTTCACATTCAGCAATGTCTTCATCATTCGCTTTCCTGAACCAGGCAGAAACAAGAAAAAACAACCAGAACATATTATCTTGAGTTTTGCCTCTGGCTGCTTGTTAATATTGAAACAGCTGCTCATTTGCTGTCCATGTTACCAGGGAGAGATTATGGAGATTGCCGAGCAACTCTTTATCCCATGATGAGAGCATTGAAACACGTTCTGTTGGAAAAAAGAAAGGAAAAATTGGTAAGACTGAAGGAGACAAAGAAAGTACTCAGCTCATCAGGATTCAAAATATGGATTTTTAAGCCCATTGGGGAAGAATCATGGGATCATCATAACATCTAAACAAATTTTGGCTTTTAAAACGGCCCAAAAAAAATTTGTACTCAGCTGTCTTTCTAGTGAGGAGAAAAGAGCTTTTCTAAAGTTTCGGATGCAGAACTCACTTTTTTGTAATTCCATGGTCATAGAAGAGCGACATTTCTAAGAAGAGTTTTCATATACAACTGTCATTCTTTTGAAAAATACTTTCAGAGAGGGTGAAAGATTTCACACCTCAACTCTTCAAGAAACTTTCAGTAGTGAGTATGAAGCCAACACTCTTTCCTTGAGATCTTTATTGTAATCCATGAACTGCAAATTTTCATCTCCAACCAAATAAAGAGAAAGCTGGCTCTCCAAGTAACGGTAATGATTTGAAGACTGTACTGAAATGCCATTGTCCAAAGCTTGGTAAAGGAGCTAGTCTTATCAGCAGAAATAGCACACTGAATAATAATAGCACAAACAAGCACAATGTTACCATAAAACAGTTTTGTCAATATTATGGTGACAGGTTTTTAGTAAACTGGGGCATATCAAACAAGCACATCATTTTCACAAAATAGAAAAGTAAGACAATGGGCGAATCCCAATTAAATAAAAAGTCACTTTAACAAAATATGATTCCTAATCTGAATGAGAGTGATAATGAGAGCGATATTTAATGGGCAGTGTCTTCAATAAAGAGACACTGCCCACTAAATACACCATTGACCCACCAGTTGGAACACCTGCAGCAGAGGAGTTTGCCACCAAAGCAAAAAGACATCCCAACAGAATGTTTACACCATTTCAGAGTTCTCATACTAATGCCGCAGCAGAGCCCATATCACAATAATGAACTCTAAATGGCAGAATCAAATACTCTTAACCCAGCTTGTACCAGCACAATTAACAAAGCCTATTGAAAGATGACATGATATCAATTGATGAAGAGAATGGAACCCATTGAGAAGATACGAAAACAAAGGCCTAGGAGCGGTTGACCATTTGCAGCAAAGCCATGAGCACACAAGTACAGCTTGTATTTCACTCCAGATGACCTGCTCATAAAAGTTAAACACCGCTCAAAACCCAACTGGTATGAGATATTTTGGGCTTTCAATTCTTTTCTTGTTTTTGATTGGTTAAATTGGAACTTCATGTTCAAATCAAAACAGAATTATTAAACGAAAATAAAGGAAGAAAAAACAAGAGGAAATTACAGTAACCATTAAGCAAGTTCTTTGGTGATTTTGGTTCATTTTCTTTTTATTCTATTCAACGCAGAATTCCGATTGAGTTTTCGGGCAAGAAGGATATTAGCAACAAAATCACGGAGGGCTTTTCTGTAGGATTTTAGGTCAGCAATAATGAACACGGAAAAGATAGCGAGTATGAAGAGAAAGAGCATATGCATGACAATGAAGGACGGGGGTTCATAGATATTTATTCCGTTTGGAAATGAAGAAATTATGTTTAGTCTTGACCTCAGCAGTTCTTGATGTTCTCCTGATGCAGCAAGATGAAAACCATTAGGCAAAGTAGTCACAGAGCAAATTATTCAGTCTTTTCATATGGAAATTATAGCTTTCTATTCTATTAAATGGAGAAAATAAGTAACTCATGCTAAGTGAACTCAAAATGGTAGAATCAGTTACCCTTAATTTACCCAATTTGATCCGGAATAATCAACAAAGCGAATTGGAAGAGAATGACAGCAATTGAGAAGAAGATGCAGAAAAATGTGTAGAGTTTGATCCGGAACAATCAACAAATCCTATTGATTTTGTATTTCATTATATGATGGCCTGCCCAAAAGGCAAAACACCCCTTAGAACCCAACTAATTTGAACTCTTTTGGGCTTTTAATTATTTTCAGATTTTGGATGGGTTAAATTAGACAAATGACTTCGATCAGAGCATAATTATTAAAGGAAAATAAAGGAAGAATAAACAAGAGTACAAATCATTATGTTTCATCAAAGGTAGTAGCTAAGAAGAATTCAAATAGAAATGGTTTAAAGTACATTGGTATATACAATTAGTTGGCTGAAAAAGGAACGTACCTGACTGTAAAAGTGGATATTATGAAAGAAAGTGGAGACTCTTGCTGGACTCTTAGCTCATTCAATCCGCTTGCAATCAATATATTTGTTGGGGACGTGAGCAATCTTGACCCATTCTTCTCCTTCTTTCCTTTCCAACTCTTTATCTAACAAAGGACAATGGTCGATCTTTAGATTAGAAAGGGAGGCAGGCAGCCCATCTTCTGACATGCACTCTAACTTAGGGCAGTTCATGATCTCCAATTCTTCAAGAGCAGTGAGGTGTTTAAGCCCCTTCGTGTCCAAATATTTCAAATTTGGAAAATTCCCGATGAATAGATAGGTAAGATTGGTAGGCAGCAACCCCTCATCTGGAAAGGACTCCGCATCTTCAGATTTGTCACCGATTGAGAATCTTCTAACACACGGGAGAGTTTGCAAACCCCAACCCAACCGGCTCGCAAAGAGTTTGTCACAACCGAAGATGGAAATTTCATTCAAATTGGAAGGCAAGCCCCCTTCAGGAAACGACTCAACTTGTGGACAATCTTCTATATACAATTCCTCAAGAGAGGGAAGAAGGATGTGCATCTTTTCAGGTAGTGACTGAAGACTCCTACAATCGTTGATCGTAAAATCTTTAAGGTTAGGGGCCCGCAATCCTCCATGTGGAAAATATGCAAAATTAGGGCACCGCCAGATTTCTATCTGCGAGAGGAGTAAATCTTGTTCATGTTGTTCTCCAACAGTAAGAGATTCTAGTTACTCACAACGCGAGATTTTCAAAAGAAGAAGCTTTGGGAACAATGGAAAGGACTTGAGAAACCAACAACGGTCCAACTCCAAAATTTCAAGGGATGAATAGTTCAAGTGCATTGGGAGCTCCAACTTCGGACAGCTTCCAATTCTAAGCTTTTTTATTCCAGTCAGCGATTCGCTTAATAGAACCGTATTGCAAATTGAAAAGTCCAGTTCACATAGAGAAGAAGCCCTGGGGATTGAAGCCACCAGCTGGGGACAACCATAAATGACAAGTTTGTCTAAAGAAGGAAGATGGGTGGGCAACCCACTTGTAAGCTTAGGGCAATCACGAATCGTAAGATCTCTAAGATTAGGAAAAGCTCGACCTTCGTTTTCAGCCTCAAAAGGAGACCATTCCTTCCACTCCAACATATCAGAAAACCATAGATATTCCAAGGCTCCAAATGGCTTCATCGAATAGGATCCACTGCCATAAAACTGACGATCTATCGTAACAACTCCATCCAACCCAACAATCGAGAGTTTCTGCAGAGAGGGTAGTTGCCCAAGTGGTGGCAAGCTATAACTAAATTTACAGTTTTCTAGACGAAGAGATGCTATATTAGAGAATGAAGCATCCCCAACCCAATATGGAAAACTTGTGCCCCCATATCCTTTGATAGTGAGGCTTCCCAAGTTTGTATGGGGCTGGAGATTATTAAGTACGATTTTATGACTTTCCGAAGCATTAGTATCACCATTCCACCCCAATACCAACTTCTTAAGGTACTTCAAATCCCTCAAGCTTCTGCCCTCAGCATTCGATGGAGATTCAATATTTTGGAGCTCCAAAACAGAAAGTAATCCTCGAAGATTTGTAAGTTTCCCTAGCTCTTCAATGCCACATCCACTATTGCTAGCGATAAATGAAGGTAATGTCTGAAGACATTTTAGTTTACCCAGATTTATTGGCATCTCCTTTATCTTAGTTCCAGCAACATCAAGATGACGCAAATTAATGAGTTTATGCAAATCTCTTGGCAAGGCATCAAGACCACAACAATCTGATACATCCAATATTTGCAAATTGCACAATTTACATATGGAATCAGGAAACCTTTTAATCCAATAGTTATGAAGCCTCAAATAACGTAAATGTTTAAATTTACCAATTGAGTCTGGCAACTCACATAACTGCCAAGGAGAAAGAATAAGGACCCGTAAGCATCTTATCATCGAAAATTTGACTCCATGTATAAAATGATGACTACCCAACCTATCTAAATCTATGATAGTGCGCAACCTGATAGATTCATGAATCTCTAACTTCTTAATATCAAAATCGTTAGAAGAATACGAGAAATGGCAAGTCTTGCTTAGAATTTCACAAGAATAGTCATCTTTGTGGCATAAAGTAAACTCTTTAGATATAAACTTTGCCAAATCGCTGACAAAATCATGCATTACATATTCATCATGCTCATCGCTCTTGGATCGTTGGAGTAATGATCTCGATACAAGAGCAAGGAAGTAATCATCACCAACTTCTTCCATTGTTATGTTTTGGGGTTGCGGCAAAAAACCTTCCGCCATCCATAATAAGACTAATTGATCTTTTTTGAAAGCATGATCCTTTGGAAATATGGAGCAGTATGCAAAGCATCGCCTTAGACGTAGCGAAAGATATTTATAACTTAAAATTAGAGCAGGAAGGATGTTTGTATATGTAATTGGTGAATCCCATAATTCACTTCTCAATACCTTATTCCATTCATCAACACATAAATTAGACTGCAAAAGACCCCCAATTGCCGTGATTGCTAAAGGTAAGCCTTTGCACTTTTCTATGATTTGGCTTCCTATTTCTTTAAGTTGTGGATATGCATTAAAGTTACCATTAGGGATTAATGCATATTTTGCAAATAGTGACAAACAATCATTTTTTGATAAATCCGTTATAGGATGATATTTACCGTGCATGATTTTTGCCACCTCATGATCGCGTGTTGTTACAATGACCTTACTTCCTTGTGCCCCAAATTTAAGAGCATTACGTAAGACCTCCCATTTGTCCTCGTTCTTCTCCCAAATATCGTCTAAAACAACTAGGAATTTCTTTCCTATCAATCTCTCCTTGAGTTCATTTTGAAGCCGATCTAAATTATCCTTAATATCACAAGGTGATCGGCTAGGTACTGCCTCTATAATTGTTCTCATGACCATGGACACGTTAAATGGATCTGAAACACAAACCCATGCTTTATGCTCAAAATGGCCTTTCAGCCTGTCATCATTGTAAACAAGCTGAGCAAGGGTGGTTTTACCAATTCCCCCCATGCCGACTATGGCAATCACACCCGGACCCATCTCATCGTCACTTGCACCATCTGAGAGCAGCGAGTTAATTATTGCCTTTTTATCATCATCTCTACCAAAAATACGAGATTCATCGACCAAAGAAGTAGTGGGCAGTCTTTCTGATGGATTCCCTCCAACAGTACCTTCTCTCAAACCTAAATTCTCCTTTTCATTTACTAGAAAATCTAGTCTTTTAAGTAGCTTTTCTATCTGTTTTTCTACCTTCTTGACAAAACGAGAAGTAGATCTAGAGATGGAGTTGCGTACCTTACTTCCAAAGTTTCCAAATTCAGCATCCAACTTGCGTTGCTGGGCTTTTGTAGAAATCTCGTCCAAGACTTGCTCAGCATCATAGACAGCATCATAGACAGCATCAACCCACACTTTCACATCAGGCCTTGTAAATTGCTTGTCCTCCGCATCCTTAAGCACTGCATTCACGGACAGCAATTTTATCTCGAACCTCGTTAAGAGCCCATCATCGAGTTTTCGTCCCCGAAATAAGTCAACAAAGTCGCCAGACGCCATTCTTTGAAAAAACACTTGGACGATGGGAGAGATAAACATGCCAGCAGCTGCAATTGCAGTTTCAACCATGTTGTTATCCTGTTTGGAAATGATCAAAGGAAACGAAGGAAGATGATTGCAAAGGGCAGAGCAAAATGAGACTGGAATGCAAGGTATCTTTAGCTTTTTACAAACACCGAAGAACATGTATATATATATATAGGAAACAGCCAACGGGCAATGACCAAACAACAAAAAGCATCTTAAACGAGTTCACTAAACAAACTTCAAAGAGCTAAATTTGAAAGGTAAAGCATCTATGAGTTTTTCCAAATTAAAAAGAAAAGAATAACATTAATTGCCTGTGTCATTGATTTATTTTTTATTTTATGATGAGAAGTAGTAGTGCGTTGCAGTCACAATGATAGCAAAGTAGTGTTGTAAATTTTGGTGTTCATACTTGACAACAAAAAGCATCTTAAAAGAGTTCACTAAACTAACTTCAAAGAGCTAAATTTGAAAGTTAAAGCATCTATGAGTTTTTCCAAATTAAAAAGAAAAGAATAATATTGATGTCATGTGTCATTAATTTATTTTCTATTATTCTATTTTCTGCTTCATCGGAAATTTCTAATATTATTATTGTCACAACATTTACACCCTCAAATTTAATAGCAATTTTAAAAACCACCCAAAAAATTGAAAATAGATAAAAAAAAAAAAGTAGAAGTGTGTATAACATTACTCTTTTCCTGCAACCCAACTTATAAAAAATTTCTGTCCCTAACATCTATATATATTCAGACATCTATAATCACTACATCATTAAACATCCATTCAGAACAGGCTATGGTAGCTAGCCGCCCGACTGTGAATTGTTTCCACCATAGAAAAGAAAAAACAGTTAATATCTCATTATGGGTAATGTTTTTACACAATATTTGTGCACACTTTGTACAACAATGTTAATGTAGAAATGAAATAGCAACTAGCAAACAACCAAAAAAATAAAATGAAATCATTTTCACGAAAATGAAATTATTTTTACATCAGTATTGTTATACAAAATGTATACAAATATTATGCATGAAACAATAGTTTCTCATTATATATAGCTCATTATTATATAGCAAATATATCCTCATATCAATAATAGGGGAGAGCATCGTTTCCCCTTTATAAAGAGAGAAAGTGAGTCTTCAAATCGTGCCAACCAAAAGCAATAGAGATAGAGATAATCTACAAAAAGAAGTGCACAACCAAAAAATAAAAAAAGAGAGAGAAATTTAAAGGTGCCCACGCCCACTACAATTCTTCTTGCATAGATTCCTATCATATTGACGTGAAGTGACAAAATTAACCGGTGAGAACACTATAATTAATCCTCAATTGGTCATTTGCTTTCATGATATGATTAACGGCATATCATCCATCCTAACTCATGATTTTCTATGTGCATGCACATCACTGATAAAGTCCATTGAGCCTTACTCTTTCACAAAAGGCACCTTAAGGGAAGATGTTTGCTCAAGGCTTATAAAGCCCACAACCCAAGTATACCTTGACAATGTGGGACTCTTAACAATCACATCCTAAATCGTTCATTTAAACTGAATAGTCAAGATTAGCGGTATTGTATGAAATCTCAATCCCAAATGTTCTACCTCACGAAATTGTAATAGACGAATGTATTGGCATAGATATGAAACAAAAGTGAACCAATACCTAAAACTGGACGTCCACACAAAATGCCAAACCCTTAAAATCAACAGAAAATTGTTTAATATTCAATTCCAAGACTCTACTGCGCTATATTTCTTGATCATCAACCAAATGTTGCAGCTCAAATGAAAGCAATTAATCCACCAGAAAGTTAACATTCAAGTAAAAGCTTTTTATTTCAGGAATTAAGAGACTAGAAGCAATCTGCCCCTTCTTTACTTCAATTTCATTGCCGCCTTGTCTTGATCATTCGTTTCACTGTCATTGTGCACCAAATTTTAAGAGCATTTTTAATAATTTCATCAAATTTTATTTGTCAAAATAGTTAAAAATCATTATTTTTTTCTATTTTAATCATCTACTTTTTTAAAGCATTTACAATAGTTTTACCATTTTAGCTATCTAATATCACTATTTCATTTAAATAATATTTTTCAAAAGTAAGGTTGTGTGATGCATGAGAGATAAATAAAAATAAAATTAAAAATTAAAAATAAAATTTTAATAGTATTTTGTTGATTTGGTGAATGAACAGTGTTCACTATTTAATGTTGGTGAATATTGTTCATTCATCACAACTTTTTAATTATAGTAGTGAGGCTACTGGAGTGTATTTTTGTAATTTTTCATAAAATTTTATCACCAAAATAATTTTAAAATAGCTAAAAAGACTATTTTGATAAGAATGCTTAGAATGCCCAACAGCAACTGAAATTGTACAAAATAACCAAAGCGTCTTCTTTCAAGGACACATTCTTGACACTTACCTGATACATGTGGAATCTTTGGCAAAGAATGGGCCATTAATTATTATTATGCTCTTTAACACAATTATTAGACGTGTCACTTTTGGGAAAAAAGAAGAAGAAGAAGAATAGCATCCTCTTTCTTTAATTTCTTTCTTTTTTTCTTTTTTCTTTTTTTTAATTTTATTGACGAAAATAGCATCTTAGACGATGGCGTAAAATAGCATCCCATACTGTTCAAAAAAAAAAAAAAGAGACAATCCTTATACTATTAAAAAAATAAATACACTGATGATGTACTCAATTAAAGAAGCTTTGGGCCATCCACGTGTATAGTAATGATGCACTTTAGTAGGTAAGTCTTACGATTCTAACAACTAATTTTTAAAAAAGTTTGATGGAAGACGTCAAGTAAATTATATTTTATTTAACTTTTTTTAACAAATTAAATCTCAAAATTCACGCGTCAGATGAAAATTAAATTTTAATTTTAAAAAATTGAACACCCAAATAAATTTCTCTTCACTTTTCACCAAAGAATTGGACTATCGAAGCGAGTGAGACATTTCTTTGATATTGTAATGAGAGACAATATATCGTGTGAGTGGACCAGTGAATCCAAAAAAAAAAAAAAAAAAAAAAAAAAAGATAGAAAACAAAAAAGATGAAATCACCGAAAAAGAGTAAGCTGTCGGCCACTGTACCAACAATATCAATTATCATCATGTTGAAGATCACATGCAAATTAATCATTGCAAGTTTATGCCTAAAGGAAAGAGTTAATTAAATGTGAAAGAAAGAAAGAGAGAAATTTCTTGGACATTGCCTTCTGAAAAAAGAGAGATGGAGAGTGGAGAAGCCACGCCCGCGTAAAAATACATATATAAAAGTATTTAGTAGTCACATCAAATTTTATTAATTAAAGTAATTAAAAATTACTTTTTTTTTATTTTAATCATCTATTTTTTTAAAGCATCCACAACAGTCTCACAATTTTAATTATTTATTATCACTATTTTATTTAAATAAACTTTTTCCAAAAGTGAGGTTATGTGATGCATGAGAGAGAAATAAAAAAAAAAATTGTATTTTATTGATTTAGTGACAGAAATTTTCTACAAACCGGTTTGTAGGAAATTTCCTACAACCCACATGAGGCAAATTTCGTTAAGTCAGACGGTCGATTTGGACGGATTCTCTAAATTGAAAATTTTTGGAACTTAATGGGGTGCAATTAACAAAATTGAAATATTGGTGGTAGAATTGCAAATTGGTGACAACTTCATGGGGGTAAATTGAAGTTTTCCCTTTGTGATAATTGTTGATTTGTATCCCATAAATCAAGAGATTTAGATGATTTAATTATTGTAGATTAAGGGATTTACTAACCCTAATTCGAGAGATATCTTTGTATTTGAAATTATTCAAATTACATGTAAAACTCTTTAAATAGAATCTTGTACTCAAATCAAATATCAATGAAATATGTAGCCAATAAGGCTTTAACGCGTGGATGTAGGTCATAGGCCAAACCACCTTAATCTATGTGTTTTCTCTCTTTCCTTCACCTCTTTATTATATTATCAGTTTCTATAAGCAAAGACCCAATCCATTCTTCCCCTACTGCATCTCGCACCATGAGAGAGACATAAAATGAAAGAAAAATAGCGAGAAAGAGAATTACAAACAGAGAATGTGACGCCGGAACAGAATAGCGATTATTCTGTAGGCTAATCAACAAGTAATTTGAAAGGAAGAAACAAGAAAATCACCCAAAAACAGAGAGAAAACTCTGAATTTTGATAATTAATCGACAACAATAATCTGCTGAAAAACGCCCACAAGCCGAGCTTAAATAGCTGAAAATTAGGTTTAGGAGAATTTTTGTCAAAAATAGCGAAATCCCGAAAACCCTAATAAAATGAAATACGTAATAAAATAAGTATTCTGTCGAAAATCTGGCCCAAATCGGGCTCAGAATCACCTCCTACACAATAAACGAAAAGTTACAATAAATGAAAAAAAAATATCTAAAATTAGGGTTTTGACAAGGAAAACAGCGGATTTTGGGGCTCGAAACGAGGCGCACATAGCAAAGCTGGGTGACCACGACGTGCGCGCCGAAGAGAGCTTTTCGAATTGGGGTCATATGCGCGAAATGGATACTCGTAGCCAAAGTTATGACCAAATTACTGCAGCACACTCAGAAATTGCCCAAATTAGGCCAAATTACGATTTCTTGCCAATTTTGCGCTGATCCGCCTGCTCCAGGTATTTCAGCGCCATTATTGTGCAATCTGACAGCTTAGCTTCATCAGACTCGGATCCTCCTGCATCAGAATGTAACACTTTGGTCCCATATTGGAAATAGATAAATAGTTCACATAGAGTGAGTGGTTTCTAAAAATACTCATGGGTGCTAAGTCCCACATTGTCTAGTTACTAGGTGAAACTGAGCTTTATAAGGGATTCTAGAAAAATTTCAAATTGACTAGTCATTTTTTGGTGATAGAGCAGATGTTTTGTAACGACCCAAAGAAAAGCGCTAGTTACATCTACACTATGATTCAAACCCAAGCTAGACTCAAACACAAATTGCTACCCCTACTATCAATGTTCCAAGAAGTATCTCCACTAGCAACTTTCAAAAATATGTTTGAGAAGTATATTCGTTTAGATATAAATTTATTACAAACTAATTAGTATGAATTCCTCCAATACATTCTCTCAACGTGTCATGTGTCCATTGAGTATGTGTGAAGAACATAAATTTTAAGGTAATAAAAAAAAAATATGTACTTCACGCATGCTAAAAGATACATGATACTTTTAGAAATTGAATTGACATAATTTTTTTACGAGTAATGCTACACACGCTCCCACTTCCATACACTAATTTTTCCTGTTATATTTGACTTGAATTCACAAGTCCCTTTTGATAGTGAATTTCTTCGGAGTCATCTCTAGTGGGTGTATGCTTATTAAACTAAACCACTTAAATCTTGATGTCTAGTGTGATTGATTTATTTTCTATTATGTTATTTTTTGCTTTATTGGGATTCCTAAAATTATTATTGTCACAACATTTACACTCCCAAATTTATTAGTAATTTTAAAAACCACTTAAAAAAATATGAAAATAGATGAAAAAGTAAAAGTGTGTATACATTATTCTTTTCATGCGATCTAACTTATAAGAAATTTCTGTACCTGACATCTATATATAATCAGATATCTGTAATCACTAAGTCATTAAACATCCATTTAAAGCGGGCCATGCTAGACGTCCGACTGTAAATTGTTTCCACCACATAAAGGAAAGAACGGTCAATATCTCATTATTAATAATGTTTCCTGCACAAAGCCACCCTATTCTTTGTTTCTTTTTTTCAATTTTTTTTTTTTAATTTTTAAAGATTTTAATTTTTAATTTTTTAATTTTTTTATATTATACCACATGTCAACTCTAATAGGTTGACACATAGCAGACCATTAAATATTAGACGAAAAACTTGATTAAGGTACCAATTCAATCTTTTTTCAAAAATGAAATACTATCTGTGATGCAAATTGAAACTTAAGTATTAAAAAATAAAGTTTATTGATTTGGTGAGTGAACATTACTATTCACTATTAATGTTGGTGAATACTGTTTACTCACAAAAACTTTTTGGTTATATAGTAAGGCTATTAGAGTGTATTTTTGTATATTTTCATCAAATTATATCACAAAAATAACTAAAACGCTATTTTTTACTAGTACACTAAAAATGCTAAAAAGCAACTGAAATCGGACAAAACAACCAAAGCGTCTTCACCAAGGACACATTCTTGACACTTACATGATACGTGTGGAATCTTTCGCAAATAATGGGACTCATTAATTATTATTATCTTCTTAAACACAATTATTAGACGGCGTCACTTTTGGGAAAAAAGAGAATAGCATCCTTTTTATTTTATGGATGATAATTTAAAATTGGTACATGTATGTATATGAAAGTAACGTTAGCACATTTTTTCAAAATAAAATAAAATAATAAAAATATACAAATTTTAAATTCTAACTTTCATTGCCATCGATAATTAATTTTCGGACGGTTCACAACCCCTCAGGTTCGTGAAAGGTCCAAATAACATGTAATAAGAACTAAAAGAAAGAAACCAATGTAACTAGCAATGCTCACATGGCCCTCTGCTCTACTAATAGCAGGCAGGTGGTCAGTAATTGGTGAGCTTTGGATTTTGTGTGATCAAATCATCGATTTATGTGTGAATTATCTTTCTGTGGCAGGTTTACCATTACTTTTATATGATCCATTAAAGAAATGAGAAACAGAAGTTCCACCCCCTGATGCGCATGAGATGCTGCCCTTGAAATGAGTTTTGTCAGGGAAAGCTAATTAATAACTATTTTCCCATAAAAGTAGGCAAAAACTAAAAGAAAGAAGACAAATGCCTCGAACCATCCTGACAACGGTAACGTGGGTATCTAATCAACTTGTAGATTTGGATTTTGTGTCCAAAGTATGATTCGTATGAACAAATGACTTTACATTTTTTATTTTTAAAAAATACATAAGAACCAAAAGTGAAGTCAAGGGAAAACGAAGGAAGGTGATGGCTAAAGGCAGAGCAAAATGAGATTGCAATGCAGGCTATCTTTGGCATTTTGTACATATATAGGGGAAACATGGCCAATTGGCAATGGACCCTGAACTTACGGCTGCATAGGAAGAAACACGGCCCTACACAAACACCATCGAATATTCAATTTAGTTTGCCAAGTCCAACACCATCAATATTTAATTAATTTTACGACGACGGTGGACAACCCCTGAGCCTCATGAACATATACTAACAACTAAAAGAAAGAAAGAAACCAACGTATCTAGCAATGCTCACATGGCTCTCTGCTCTACTAGACTACAAGTAGAACGTGGTTAGTAACTGGTGAGCTTTGGATTTTGTGGGCAAGTTTGAACACAGTTATATGATTGGGTCAAATCATATGTGGCAGGTTTACCATTACTTTTATATGAATATGATCCATTAAAGAAATAGGAAACAGAAGTTCCACCCCCTGATGCAGGCATTTGCGCCTATCCCTTAAATATAATTTCTGTTAAAAATTGCTCCTATTTCTATGTCACTTGATATGAAACTTCCCTGTCCAGCCTATTGTTCCATGGTGACCCTCTGATGCAGGGCGGATCAAGAACAAGAAAGATTAATGATTGGTGTATGTCTCACCAAACAGAAGAATTGGTGTCACCCTGTATAGCATTATAAAAGAAAAGAAACACTCTGTTTTGGAATCAAGTTTTCCATTTATGGTGGTTACTCTTTATAGCATTATTTCTTTTCCAGCCTTATTTACTTTCTTTGTACTAAGCTAAACTTTCACTTCTATAAAAAGGCATCAAAAAGAGCACTTGACAGAAATAATTTTTATGCACTCACTACTTTTATTTATTATATTGCTTTAAAATAATCTGAAATTATCATTCCCTAAGAAATGATACGGGTTGTTTTATTAGCCTTCATTCTTGAAAGTAATACTATGTTAAATTATCACTTATCCTAAAAACTTAAGTTTTTGAGATATATGGTGATTTAAAAGTCCTAAACAATAGTAGACGTTATAATTTAATCTTGAGAGGTTGCGTATCAATAAATCTGATCGCATCGAGTTATAAACTCCGTGAGACACGAATCAACATTTAAGGACAACGCTCTTACGTGATTTTATAGCATTGTGAGATCTTTCCTTACTTTAATTTTAAAAAAGAGTTTGAGCCCACACAGGTAAGGGAGTGTTAAAGCCTAAGTCACCACGTGTTTGGGCCTCACATATTTTCATGAGTTTTATCTCTTCCTATAAGCTTAAGTTTTTTAGGCATGTGGTGATTTAACAGTCCTAAACAAAGGTAGACGCTATAGTTTAATTCTGAGAGGTTGCGTATCAATGAATCTGATTGCACCAAGTTATAAACTCCGTGAGGCACGAATCAACATTTAAGGACAACGCTCTTACGTGATTTTATAGCATTGTGAGATCTTTCCTTACTTTAATTTTAATATCTTTTATTCTATTTATTTAATTGATAATTTTTGAATTAATATTATTTTGTATCAACAAGAACTTTTGCACCATAAAAATTAAATTCCAACAATCTTAAAGGTTGAATACGATGGATGCACAAATTTTTGATGTTGCTAAGGCTCGTCTAAAAAAAATTAAACCTTTTAATGGAAATAATTTTACAACAAAATTCGTCAATCCTTCAAGATGATATAAGTCCATTTTATAATATAGCCAGAGACTGGCAACTGGCAACTGGCAACCAACGGGGCGAAATACCCTTCTTTTTTTTTTTTCTTTTTTCTTTTTTTAATAATATAATGCCTCAGATATCGATATCGCATGCTTTAGTTTTTGTTGAAAATTATTTCATGAAACTTTATGGTGTATTTGGCAACATAGTGGAATAATTATTCCACTTGAATTTTAGAAAAAACCCGCCCACTGGCCCGAATACTCGAGTTTGACCCGAATTTCATTTGAATTCTAAGCTGACATTTTGAGTAATGGCTGGGACCCACGCGCAGGACAAGCTGTTTCTCAAAAAATACGTGGGTCCTACATATAAATAATAAAATAATACAAATTTAAATAAAAAAAAATTAAAAGAAATTAATTAAAAAAACCCCCCGACCCTTGGGGGTGGCCGCGCGGTCACCCCCGACCCTTGGGGTGGCCGTGCGGCCTCCCCCGACCACTGGGGTGGCCGTGCGCCACCCCCGGAGGTGCATCATTTTTTTTTTTTTTTAAAATTTTAATTTTAATTTTTTTAAAAAAATTTATTTATTTTTAATTAAATAATCAATATATAATAAATTATTATTATTTAAATTATTATTTTACACAACTTTTCAAAATACCAATCATTATACACAACTTTTTAAACTTCCAATCATTCTTACCATTAAAATATAATATTTTTCAATCTCAAAATTCAACATCCAAACACAATTTTTTATCTCGATATTTGTAAATAGAATTAGAATTCAATTCTAATTCTCAAATTCAATACCCAAACACACCATTAAGGCACTCATTCCTTTTCAAGTGCCTGTTCTATTTCCTTGATTAATGGTTTACTTTTAAAAGTTTATTCTGAAGTTCCAAAATGCGAAAATGATGAGCAAAGTAATATATGTTGTAGACCATGAGGTCGGTAATGAGGAAAATAAGAAAGTCAACTTTGTGACATTCCTCAAGTTTTAGAAGAAAAAGCGAATCCAACTGCTCATGTTGAAGAATTTGGATTGGGTTTGATTCAAGACTGTTGGTCACATCATAATCTCAAATGGCTTAAAAAATGAGAGCAATGTTAAAGGATATAAATCATTGTGATAATGTTGATTGAATCTCATAAATCAAAAGGTTTAGATGATTAATTATCGTTAATCAAGGGATTTACTAACCTAATTCGAGGGTTATCTTTGTATTTGAATTATTTGAATTACATGTAAAACTCTATAAATAGAGTTTGTACTCAAATCAAATATCAATGAAAGATGTAACCAATAAGGTTTAACGCGTGAATGTAGGTCAAAGGTCGAACCACCTTAATCTCTATGTTTTCTATCTTTCCTTCACCTCTTATTATATTATCAGTTCTATAAGCAAAGACTCAATTCATCTTCTCTTACTGCATCTCGCACCATGAGAGAGCCATGAAATGAAAGAAAAATAGCGAAAAAAAGAATTGGAAAGAGAGAATGTAACACTTTAGTCCTATATTGGGAACATATATATATATATACTAATTTACAAAATATATACTTATTTTCAAAAAAGTATTCCTATAACCGGACATATTTTCGTTCAAAATGCTTGTCAAAAAAATGGAAGGTGCATTTAACAGTCCATTAGTGGCTATATGGGCTTTACTAATAACTATCAAACCCAAGCCCATCCAGCCACTAATGGACTGTTACATTGTTACAGGTGCAATATAATCATCTCTCAAAAGTCCAAAAAAAAAAAGAAAAAAAGAAGAAGAAGAAATACAACATATCAACAATTCCAAATTTCTAAAAGACATGGGGATATTAAGCAGTGAAAATCTTACAGGTTACAACTATTGACCTAAAACCATGTAAGGTTTTGGGGCATACAAATTAGTGAATTACAATACTCCTTTTGCAAAAAGATACAAAATTAGGGCAAATATAGATTATAATCTCCAAGGTGACTAAAATCATGAACATAAAAATATCAAAGCAGTATAATTCAACGGCGGAAAAACCACATTTATGTGAAACCTTCAAGCTATTATAAAGACCAAATTGCAGTAGCTGCAGCATCTAGAAGCCATGCTGTGTTGTGTACATCAAACAGAGGATTATAGCACCAAAAGAAAGCCCCTCATGCAAAGAAGTTCCTAATCCAGCAACAAATACTAGAAGGGATCTGTGCCTTCTTTACTTCAATCTCTTCACATTTGCCTTGTAGCCTTGCCCTATAATAGCACAAGCAAGAACAACATTTCATAAAACAGCAAAGTAATAAATGGGGTGAAAACCAAAACAATTATATGCCACTTTAGCATTATACAATAGCTCTGTATTTTTCAGAGCAGGACGACTTCCAGGATAAAGAGCCTCACAAGTGGTTGAGTGGTAACAGGAGATGTGGGAAACTTGGGATATCAGAGAAAGGAAAAAAGCGGTCACAAAATCACAGGATTATCTGTAGTTAGTGGAAGGTAAAATCTGAGCAAAATTTTGGTTAAAATCTGATGACCAAACAGCATTAACATATTAAATGCCAGAAATTTCTCAAAAGACAAGCTAGTAAAGGCCCATTATACTACTAAGGCAAAGGCCCAATACTATTATACCCATAACACTAGGTCCACTACTAATATACCTATGACAATACGCAAATGTTAGAGAAATAAAGCTTGACTCAGAAGAATTATAAGGGAACTACTTCTAGCTCTAAGAGGTGTGAAAAAAATTGATTCATGTAACACTTAGGGCAGCAGAAAAAACAGTATAAAAATAAGATATTCATATCAAACACCGAGTAAAAATTAGTAGTGCTAGATGAACCATATTACACAAAGTACCTGATAAGGTGTCTGGCATGGAAGGAATGTATTTGGAGGCTGATACAGGGCAGGAGCATCCATATCCTCCTCCGTCAGCACCATATACTGCTCCCCTTTGTGTTTGAGAATTTTTAATAGCCATAGCCTAGCGTATTTCTCTGCAACAAACACAGAAAATTCATTAACATAAACCAAATATAGAGGTTAATATATATATATAAAAAATAGGGTTTCCCATAGAAATAGAATATTCAAGAGAGAATTTACCATATGATTATGAGCTATTCTTAAAATAACTAGAAATGTCATCCATCTTTGATAGATTAGATGGAAACTGGATTGTTCTAATTATCAAGTGAAAAACCAAAATGAAAAATAACATGCCAAAAATATAACAAAAAAAAACAAAGAAATTCATACAGCAAGCACTCGGGTTCTATCACTAAATTAAAATATTACCTACAGTGCATACCGAGTTCTGTAGAAAATGCAATATGATCCCTTAAGATCACAAGTTCAGGTAGCAACTCATCAGAGTCTAGAAGTTTAAGATACTCCAATGACCAATGCCACTTTTAAAAGCCCTTTACTTGCTAAAATTTCAGCATATTTCTCAACAAGAATATACAAAAATGCACCGAATTGCTCTTGTCCAATTTCCTGGCAAGAAAAATAGTCTCTTCCATCAAATCCTAATGAAACAACAAAATAAATAAGCCTTCTGTGAAAGAATAAGAAGTCTAAATGTATCTGTAAATACTAAGCTTGCCTTTGTGCTCAGTTCGAGAACTACTTGACCAATTTCCATTGTTTCATCAATATTTCTCATTCACATATAACATAGAGTAGCGACAAATGGTCACCAGCAATCATAGTTGAGAAGCAGAGTGTCACAGAGCATACTCCATTCTTTTCAGTGAAACTGAAAGTAGATAATGATAAAAAAAAAAAACAAAATAGATTGTAGTAGACAAATAACTTCACGATGAATGCAATGCTGATTGGAATTCAAGACGTTGCTTCCACAAGCTGATTGGTACCCAGATATAAACACAGAAAAATGAAAAATAAAAAAGAAGTGATGAAATCTTTTAGAAAAACTCACATAAATAAGCATATAGATAGAGTGAACAAATGTTTCCACAAGGAACTGTTGAATCAAATAAAGAAGTCAAGTATTCTTGCCTAGGTGTAAGTTGAAGACATTTTTTTTTCCTTCGGGATTTCTAAAAAACTCACCCTCGATCCATGAGATTTGAACCCGTCCATCATCAACCAATCCTGCAGAGCCAATGTCAGCTATGAACTTAAATATGGCAAAATCAATACTCTTTGAAGATGACATATTAATTGATGAACAGAAGACACGAAAAAAAATGCCTAGGACGGTTGACCATCTGCAGCAAAGCTATGAGCACACAAGTACATCTTGTATTTCACTCCAGATGACCTGCTCAAAAGGCAAACAAGCTCAAAACCCAACTGATATGAGATCTTTTGGCTTTTAATTCTTTTCTTATTGTGTTCAAATCAAAACAGAATTATTAAAAAGAAAAAGAAAAAGGAAGAATAACAAGAAGACAAAGCATTAATTATGTTCATTTCACTTCGCTGAATTATGTGATGTAGTTTGTTGGTGGGCTGGGGTAAAATAAGTACAACAAGAACAACATTAGCATAAAACAACAAAGTGAATAATAATTGTGGCACATAGGGTGAAAACCAATTAATGCAGAAGCCAAATTTTTAATATATGATAGCTCTGCATTTTTCATTGCAAGAGAAGTTAGTTGTTTGGCATAAAGGGCATCACAACAGGTTAAATGGTAACAGGAGAAGCAGGGAATTTTGGCATCACAACAGATAAAGAGGAAAAACAGGTCATATTATATCTAACACAAAATAAATGTTATAGAATGAATATAGATAGAACTACTAAAATGCTCTACATACCAAACACAAAACATCAAATACAAATTGCCTACAAATGGGGCATCCGTTTAACCGGAGCGTCAAGACCTTAGCACAGCCACTGCATCCAAAGCAAGTAAGTAAAAGCTCTTTATGTTCAGATTTTCAAAGCTAAAATAGAATTCATAAAATTAACCATAAATGAAGACCATAAAGCAGCAAAGTTCACCACCCCCTACTGCACGTGGGTGATTAATAGAGGATATTTCTAACTATCCAACACTAAGCAGCAAAGTTGTTCTGAGGAAACAGGTGGGTGGCACTAGGTTAACAACAACAAAATCTACTTCTCCCTGCACCACCTGTGGCCTTAGTCTTAAGTTTGAAGGGATGGTGCATGTCCACAGGCACGCTTTCTTATGGGGATTTGAACTCACAACTCACTTTAGGAAATAATCACTTGATAAACCTTAACCACATCAAGATTGTTGTTGTATCCATATGCAACTTAAAAAAGAAAACGCAACATTATTTTCCCCTTAAGATCAATAATCTGAATCTGATAGATGATTTTTATTTTTTTTTCCTGAGCAACCTGATAGATGAATTTAATTTTCTACTACAATTACTCCAAGAAATAAATTTTAAAGGTTCAAAATCATAATGGAATAAATATCAAATGGGGGGAAAATTCTGCAACAAATTGTTTTCATCCGGATTTAATGAAAATAATATGTTAAAATATCACCAAATTTAAAAAAGAAAAAAACCTTGTAGTTTTTTCATTTGGTGTATGGTACTTACAGTATGAAAAAGAGAGTATCTTTCCAGATTTTCAAGAGCTTTAAGTCTTTTAACTTTTCACACCTATGAGGAGATAAGTTAGCTGGACCGGATAAGGATGAGTCCACAATGGCTGGAACACTGAGTGAGATGTGATCTTCATAGGCGTTGGGTCATCTAGTCCAACACTTGCCTTTTTTAAAAGGAAAAAGGACGGAACTGCATGTGTCAATTTTCCATCGAGCAGCCACCTCGCTGCCCTCATCTATGTCAACTTTCAAGAAAAGAAAACAACTTTCGGGTGCTTCCCAGAATTGCCAGGAGAGATGCATTTCGGGTGTTTGTGTAAAGAAGAGAAACGTAACGGCAGGGGTAAGTTTCAGAGAAGAACAGGATTGCCAGGAGAGATGCCATTGAAGTATCATTCAACTGTGTTTCCAGCTCACTAGCTGAGTGAATACCAATAACTTGATCCCCTGTTTCAGTTTGTAAACCAAAATTTATCTTTAAAACACTTCTAAAAGAAACAAAATCTCCTTTTAAATGTAATATTATTTCTCTTACCTTCTCACGCCGCTTAAACTCCCTGATAAACACCACGGAGAAATTAACATCTATGCATGGGGGCTTCCCTGCAACGCACCAAGGTTTCATAGGTCTTAATCTGTCCTCCATCAGCAACATCCTTGGCCTCAAAGGTTATATAAATACCTGATCATATCCCATTGCTTTCAATACCTTAACGAACTCCAGTAGAGGAGTTTGAGGCTAC
>JAJPGS010001611.1:0-62280 GCA_028654335.1 Alnus rubra | reverse complement strand
CCCATGTGTTTTAAGATATATTATGGTAGATTTGTTATTGGGTTGGATCTGGATGAGAAAGTTTGAAATCTGGATGTATGTACCATGTATTAAAGACTAGTTTATGCTTAGAACAATGTTAGGAGTTAGATTAAGACCTTAGATCGTGTTAAAATGGGAGAAGTTAGGACCATTTTAGAAAATGGGATTTTGCCAGAATATTGAATGTACGACCCAAGTATCAAACAATCGATGGCTCCATTGAATGATCGATGACCGGGCAAAAAGTCTATTTTGTCCAGATTTAGGGTTTAGGCACTAAGGTAGGGTTTTTAGATAAAACCTTTCTAATTAAGGAAATTATGTGACACGATTGTAAGGCTTTGTGTAAAGACCTGAAGAGGATTTTCAAGGAATGGATCAAGATAGTAGGACAATACGCAACGATGAGAACCGAAAGGAGAGTTTAAGCAACCGATGTAAGCAAGCTACCCTTTTGCTAGTATCCTTATAAATATTAATCCGGTACATTTTACATACAATAATATGTAAAGTTTTCAAAAGAAAAGCCTGGATTACCTTTTATCATTATGAAAAGTATGAAAATATTTTTATGCATGAAATGTGTGACGTGGATTACTTTTATAAAATTATCTGAAATTATGCACGCTTAAAGACTGTTTTATTATGCATATATGAAATGAAATGCATATGTGGTTATGTGTAAGATGTTATGGAAAATAGATGAAATGTGAAACAGAATAATGAATGGTGACACCAGTACCGTGTGGGTGTTTTAATGAACTTGGGAGGTAGTGCAACACCCCATTCGTTGGGGTGTGGCCTCACAAGACGTTAGCCCTAAGTAAAGGGGGCTAAGCCAATAAAGAGGGGTTGAACGGACCACCCCTTGTCAAAAGATGATGTGCAGGACAAGCACAACCTTGCTTTGGGGGTGATGCAGGGCTAGAGATGTTTGGATGGATACTTTATGCATGAAATGATGATATTTACAAAGGGAATGTTTTTAGTAAAATGTTTTTAGAGGAATATTTCTAAAAGGTTAATTTTGGAAAAGAATGTGGCATTAAAAAGACTCTTGTCTATGTAATGAAATGGTCATAGTCATACACTAACACTAGCTTAGTTGCTTACTGGGTCTCGGTGTTTTATAGAAGAGCAACTAGGCTTTGAGTAAGAAGGACCTTGAGGCATATGCGATAGTTGAGCATAATAATATTGATTTGGCTATCACATGAGGACTCATTGTAGAATTTCGCGAGCTATAGATGGTAACTAGTACTCTTGGGTGACTATTCTAAACAGTGCTGATGTGTAAATGTAATGATTTAAGTTATTGTTATGATTCTTAGTAATGCTTTGATTGTAATAATTAATGTTGATAGAACAAAAGAAAAATTATATATTTTCACTGCTTAATATCTTTTTTGAGGAGTAGGGGATCCCTTGGGATTTCTTTATTTGGTAAATAGGTTAGGGGAGGCACACATGAGTTAAATATCAGTTAATTATTTTTTTGAGGCGTTATACCTAAACCTAATAAGATACTGAAATAAAGAAGTAGGTTACAAAAACCTTGACACAACTCGTTTGAACAAGGTATAGCTCGTTCGAACGGGACCACGAAGAACTCAAAAAAGTTAGAAATTTCATCATTTGATCACACGAGTTGAAAATTTACACAAACTAACATGAGTAAGTGAACTCGTTCGAACTGGACTAGGGTTTTACAGCTTTCTCAGCTTTTTGAAGTGGCGCGCTTGAACCCTACTTCAAACGAGTTAGCGAATGAGCAATTCTGGAACTCCAATGGCTCATCTCGTTTGCATTCGTGTGCAACCGAGATAGTGAATGAGCACTATTGTAAGCCTCCTAGGTCATCTCGTTCGCACGACACTTCAAACAAGATTGTGAGTGAGTGCTTCTATAACTCCCCTAGATCACCTCATTCATACTTTACAGACGAAGTTGCGGACAAGCCTTTCTGCAACTCCATTGGATCACCTCATTTGTACGAGACTACATACAAGGTTGCAGAAGAGCTATTCTAGACCCTTCCTATGGCCTTATGCACTAGCTTGTTCGTACGAGTCATTAATCAAATGAATCTCGACGCTCGTCTCAGCTCGCATCTTCCTCATAAACTCAAATGAATCTCGGTCTACATCAGCGCCTTTTCAATCAGCCTTTCCAACCGGGCACAGAGTTTGTAGTAGACTTCTGTATCATGCCCATGGTCCCAGTGGAAGCGAAAATACTAGTCTCCTGATCTGGACTTCGAGGACGACATCCTCCTTGGCGACTATTTAAGCCTTTGTCATTCTGGAATTAGGACCTCGATGCTCGACGTGTTGAAGAGCATGTAGCCAACGGACCCTGGGATAGGGGCTCCGATCGTTCATGGTTGGAGTCTAGGCTTTTTTGAGGGTCGGATGTTTAAGGCTTATCTAACTGAGGGGTGTCCTTTATCTTCTTGTCTAGGCGGCTGCCATTGGCTCAGTCGCGTTGCTCGGTGAATAACCGTATGGTATCCTCCGCGTAAACTGTTGTTGCAACGTGGAACCTTGTGGCAGGATTCCCCGGAGTAAGGCTGCCAATACCACACTCTCATCCTGGTCATCCACTATTAGCTTCTCCTTTTGAATCACCCCAAGAACTGCTTTAGGGATTTGTCTTCCCTCTGTTTAAGGGCGAGTGGGCATGCGGCTGGTTTCCTCCTCCTCCTTCACCGATTGCGAGAAGAACTGCTTCTCAAGGTCCTTAAATGAATCGACTGAGCCCGACGTTAATCCCCAAACCACATCCGAGATGGACCCTCACAAAGTGGTGGGAAAGGCTCTACACATGATTTCGCCAGGCGCTCCCTAGAAGAACATGTGGGCCTTCTAGGTCTCCATTACCTTGGTAGTGAAGGGAACGTTGGTCCCCTAAAGCAAGTTCTCTAATGTCTAGACTCGTTCGTCGTTAATTGCCTTTCCCATGGTGTTGAGCTCGTCCTGGAGATCCTTGAAGCATGCATCGACCTCAACATTTCGCTGAAGGGCTTCATCTCCCTCGGGCTCCCTACGCACTTCTTCCTTCTTCCTGGTGTGGCTCTGCCGATCCTAGCCTCTAGCCTCCTCTCAAGGACTGGTCAGCAAGCGCTCTTCATCGTGGATAGAGATATTTGGCTATCATTCCACACGCTACTTGAGTTCATCATTCTGTCGTTGAACTTGGGTCATATTTTGGGAAAGAGCCGCAACTGCTCTTCCAATGCTGCCAGTCACAAGTCTTGGGGGGTCTCCACACACTCCATCCTGACTCCCTATGACTGGATTCAGGATTGGTTAGCAAGCTCTCTTCATCGTGGATAGAGATATTTGGCTATCATTCCACACGTTGCTTGAGTTCATCGTTCTGTTGTTGGACTTGGGCCATATTTTGGGAAAGAGCCCGCAACTACTCTTCCAATGCTGCCAGTCACTAGTCTTGGGGGTCTACACACACTCTGCCCCGACTCCCAGTGACCGATTCATGGCAAGGGTCTTTTGTCTAGAAACGATGTGACTTTTTATCGTTCCCACATACAACGTCAAAATGTTGATACAGTTGATTGCCCACCATTGAAACCCAACCTAATGCACTTGCAGAGACAACAAGAAAGGACACGGGTGACACGCCAGAGGAAGCCAACGGTGGACACTCCGATGATGCCTAAGTTTGTGGAATAATTTGTGAAGGGTAATACGCTAAGAGAGCAACGGGTGAATTAGACATGTGTACCTTAGGCTTAGGGTTGCAGGCTTCCTTTATAATGCTACTATCAATGAGGTAAGTAGGCTGGGCTTGGAATGTATCGGAGGTCCTAGGCCTGATAAGGTAAGAGGTGATTCATTGTGAAGATCTTTCCTTATAGGTCTCCTTAGCCAACCTTGTTCCTTATAAGACTGATCTTTCCTTCTAGGGGGCCATGTCCATAATAGGCAAGGTTATAAAGGGGTGATGTGATGTGATCAAATTAGAGCGCTAAGCAGCTTCTTGATTTGATGTGATGTGATGTGATAGACATATAGGGGACAATTTGAGTGAGACTAAACCAAGTGTCTATGCAAGGATCATGGAAGGCAAGACTGCAGTTGGGTAGACGTTTTAGCCACTCCCTTCTTCGAACTCACCCAAGCAAACTACAGTCTGTATTGCTTTAGTTTTGTTCTCCTTCATTAATCTTCTTGAACTTAGACATGGGAAGAGAGTGCAGGATGGAAAATTCTAGTCCCTGGCTGTGAAACTGTAGGAAAGGATCATCAGGATTGGCCTTGTTCAGAAGCTGCCTTCCAACTCAGTCACACCACAGAATGCATCCTATAGTAACCGAATAGGAGAATAATGGTACAAACAGTATCAATAAAGGGAATTTCCCATGATTTGGATCTATTGCAGTGTATGTTGGAGAGGCTTACTCTTGAATAACTTTGTGAAGAAGGCCTTTAGGAATGGAGGGGTTGATTAGATCAAAGCAGCAAATAGATAGTAGACTGACAATGGAGGGGTCAGATGCATGCCAAAGCTGAAACCACTTTCTAATCAATTATTCTACGGCGTTATTTTTTAGGTATTGGCAGTTGGCACTTCAAAGTAATCGTAAAATACTAAATACACAACTGAAAATGATGGCATTGCTTGCTGGAAGCAGATGGAGAGCAATGAAAGGGACGGGACTGATAAAGATGGACAAAGAAAAGCCGTTAATATGGGAAGGTAGCCCCCCACCTTGCCAACTTGCCTGATTGCTTGCCAATCTGGGATGCTAACAAACGAAGATGGTGAGAAGCTGGGCCCAACATTCGAAGATTTTAGAGAGAAGCCCTAATGAGCTAGGACGATCAATATGAGTTGAGATTAGATGAACTTGGTACAGTGTCAGTAACCTGTTTCATCTTCTCTTTCTGGGTATGATATGGAGAGTGGCTTAAAGTTGGGAGGTGGGAGTGATGACACTTTCCGTATGTATTGAGGTTTTGCTTTGATGAAACATTTCCAAGTATGAAATATTGGTGCTAAAATTTGGAGGTTTCTGAGGCTGTTGAGCTAAAATTTATCTATGAACAAACCTCTTATATACATATATATATATATATATATATATATATATATACGCTGCAGTCTATTGGAAACAACAAAATCAGAGACCTATTTACCAAGAAACAGATTATTGAGTATCAAAAACCGGTGTTAAGATTCTAAGCTCTTTGAGGGGTTTTGAGCTCAAATTTACTCAGCACCTACCTAAGATTAGAACAAATAATGACCCAAAGACAAAAGTTGATTTCAATTGAACACAAAGAACATTGAAAACAAGCAAAAGCAGAGAGACCCATTTACCAAGAAGCCTCGAAACACGGTTTGGATCCGAATGGCAGCCCATTCTTGCTTGATCACCATGAAATTTTTAGGCGGTGCTCTCATTACAGTAGCAATGGCAGCATTGAAAGCACCAGAGGAAGAATTGGACGCCTTATACCTAAACTTGTGGCCCCTATTCATGCCCTCTGACGAGCTCCTCCACAGCCTCCATTTCTTCTTGGTCTTATCCTCCACCTTGTCCTGAACAACAAGAACAGAAATAAGGGAAACAATGAAAACCAGAAACAAAAACAGGGAAACAAAAAAAGGAAAAGAATTTTTGGTCAGAAATGTTTTGGCTTACGTGGTTTGTTGTGTGGGGCTTCTTTAGAGTGATTAGTGATTTTAGCCATTTTCCTGAGGCACCCATTTGAGTAAAAAGTAGCTTGTTTCAGAAAGCAGAGCGGTTCTGTGTTAGACACTACAAGGCTACAAGCTATAGCGAGAGAGAGAGAGAGAGAAGTTTGGAGTGGAATTTCGAAGAGAGCTCTGGCTTATTAAGAGTTAATGGGAGAGAGTTTGAATTTTGAAATTCGAAACGGAAAGTCAGAAATACATAACGGATAGTACTCATTATTACTAAAGCACTTTTTAATGTATGCCGCTCCATGCAATCTCCTTAATTAAGCCAAAGTTAAAATATTTCAACTTTTTTTTTTTGGTTTTTCGTTTGAATTATTATAGATTTCTAACTGGGATGGTTTGCATGGGTCCACTGGATGCTCTTTTTGTTTTTTTAAACCACCGTCGAAGTGTATCAAACACACTGACCACCACTACTAGTCTACTACTTACCTCTGCCTCAGATGAAGCCTGCAAGGTCTAACAACTTCCATGGCCTTGACCTCGACACGAAGGAGCATATGACCAACTTTGGTTCACTCCTCAGTTAATGAATGGCGAGCAGCCGTGGCCACCGTGTCCAAGAGCAGCGGCAAGGCATCGCCTCAGATGGAGCTAATATAATAAACATGGAATATTAGCACCGGCTAATGGAGCTGCCTCAGATAGTCAGATGGGTTAATTTATAGCCAAATCAAGGATTTCATAACCCAAAATAGCGCCAAAGCAGCGTTCAATTCCATAATTGTTAGAGACTATTGCTATGCTGGGACGACATGGAAGAGAGAGAGGGATGAAGTGAAAACATTGAAAAATTAGAACATTTTGCTACAGTAATACTCTATAGCAAAAAATGTCCTTTACATGATGGGGAGATAATATGTTGGAGCTGAAAAAGGCCTTATATTTAGCTAATGAATTTAGCTAATATGAGGGTTTAGAGAATATGTTAGAGATGTTCTTCCAAGTTAAGGGCCTAAGGCAGAGCAGGAAGACCGTTTCTTGATGATAATTTAATTGAGAGAGAAAAGGGACATATCCCTATTACTGTATGCCACCATTTTTACCTATTTGTAACTTGTCATTATAGCCAAATGGGGTATTACTTTGTTGTTAGAATATATGATGAGAATGGAAATCATTATGATAAATGGGGATTTGTTTATTCTAAATGTAGGGATTCGATTACATTTGAAATTATTCAAATCATTAGTAAAGCTCCATAAATAGAATCTTGTATACAATCAAATTAAGTTAATAAGAGCAAAATGTAACTTCTAAGACTTTCGCCTATAGATATAGGTCATATACCGAACCACGTAATTCTTGTCTCTCTCGTTCTTTCTTCCATCTCTTTAGTTTATTATGAGTTCCTTATAAAAGTTATCGGGTAACGCTAGTCCTCAATTCCTAATGGCCCTGTGGACTCTAATTTTTGTTTTCTTCATTTTCTCAGTGGTACCTACCCCTTGGGACTCCTCACCACTATTCAATAACCTTTTGCCTTGAATCCCTGTCTTTGAAAATCATATCAAGCTTCTGACCACATCAATTGAAAGCTCATTACACTACAAGAAAATCGCCAAATTGCATCGTAATATTGTCTACTTTTGGCTCTATCGAACCAAAATTTTCAGGTGGCCACCCATCCTAGTGCTACTCTTGCAAAAACACGCTTAATTACAGAGTTCTGATAGGTTCATAGTCATCACGACTTTAAAATGCGTTATGTCAAAAATGATGCGAATATACATATAAGCACATTTTCATTTCCATACACAGGTGATGTGGGATGTTACAATCACCCCATCTTTGGACCCCATATCCTTACTAACGACCCTCATGGAATCACTCCATTCTTGGCATCCTAGCGAGTGCTCACTAGCAACCCTCATGGGCTTGTGCACGCTCCCCCCATCTTAGGCTGGGCAATGACTCTGATACTATTTGTAACAATCTAAGAAAAAACACTAGCCATATCTAAGCTATCACCCCATTTTGGAGTGATAGTGCAGATGTGGTTAGAGTGATAGTGCAAATGTGGCTAGTGCTTTTCCTTGGGTCGTTACAAAAAGTATCAGAGTCACCTAGTAATGTCAGGCCATGTGGTATTGGAGCACCGCATGACATGGCCTTGATGAGGACGTCTGAAGTTTAAGAGAGAGCTTGTAACACCCATGTCCCACATTGGGAAGATAAGGAGTAGTCTACATATAGTAGGTGATTTATAAGAGATATTCATGGATGCTAAGTCCTACATTCCCAAGTTAATAGGTGAAACAGAGCTTTATAAGGATCGGAACTACGAGATGGAGGAAGAGGATCTTTGGAACCTAGTTGAGCTAGTGGTGGACATTATCTGTTGATGCTCTCCCTTGGCCTCGACGGAGAGAGAGAGAGAGAGAGAGAATGGCTTGGTTCCCCCTATCGGAATGAAGCTTGACAAAAAAAAAAAAAGATTTGTAGTTTGAAAGTTACATGTTGTGATATTCGGCTAGATTGCTTATGTGTCTTATGAGATGTCATGTATTTGGAGTGCATGTATAATATGACTTAATTCCCAAAAGTTTGGAATGTCATGTATGCATGTGTGACCGAATTATGACGTTGATTAGACTTTTTGAGATGTCATGTATTTAGAGTGCATGTATAACATGAGTTCCCCAAAGGTTCAGATGACTTGTATGTGCATAAAGCCAAGACATATTGTCAATTATTTATTTAGATATCCCTGTATGCCTGTATTTCTCCAAAGGTTTGAAAAGCTTGTATACAAGAATATCTTAATCATATATATATATAATGTAGATTATTTGATTTATGAACCAAATGTCATGTTTACCTTATCAGCTAAGAATTCTTTTATGCAATTATGAATACACAAATGATTGTTATTGTAAACACATAGTAGATTTGTAATGGTTGGCTCATTGTGAAAACCCAGTGTGTTTCATACTATTGAATTTGTGAAATCATACTTTCATCTATGTGAACGTGGTTACCACCACGATTGTGTAGATGTTGATGCTTTAGATGCAGGTACCGTAGACGTTGATGAGGACTCTGTGGCATTATACTTGGGAAACTATGATTGAGGCTCTTCGTATTTGGTCGTATATGTGTCAGACTTGAATAGTCCATCTTTGTATAGACATTTTGTATATGGTTTGTGTCGCATATGACACATATTTTTGTATAGTCATTCTTTGATGTAACTAATATTTTGATTAAGCCTTAAACAGATAGACAGATGTATAGCTCTGATGTTCTATTACTCTTTTTAGTTAATGAAATTAGTTTCCGTTGCAGTTGTTTATCTCTAATGTATTATGCATATGTTATGAGATGTAGGGTTTGTTTGGGTTTGCGATTTCAAAAACTGCGATTTAAAATAACAATTTTAAAATGTGCGATTTAAAAAAGTGATTTTTAAAACTCAGTTAAGTGTTTGGAAAAATCGCAGTTTGACCTTTAAAATTTTGCGTTTAAAAAAAAAACACTCATTTACCTGCAATTTGAAAATGTAGTTTTTTGCATTTTAAAATCGCAATTTTTTAAAAATGCAATTTCCAAACGATTCATTTTATGCGATTTGGTTTAAAATTACACTTTTTGTCTACAAAATTGCAATCCCGAACACACCCATATTAGGTTGATGTTGGCTTAATGATTAATCGTCATGCCACTGTGGTGATTCCATTTGGTATTAAAAAAATAAAAGGGTCGTCATAGGGTAGGACGCCTTTAACTATTTTTGTCTTGGTGGTATTTGATGTTTCATCTCCGCTGAAGATCTTGTCTATGACTCCATAACATTACCTATGGTTAGATGTAACCTTGACTACCAGATCTAAATTAAATCATTTGACGCCTTAGACATGATATTCGATCTATAACCATGATAGTGGATGTTTGACATTATTATTAAGTTATTTTATGAATATATAAGTTATATTGCAGTCTAGTAGTACTCTAGATATTATTATGTGTGCTTGAATTTTATGGCTATCGTGATTAACAAAAAGAAAAAAAAGATATAAATATCTGTTGCATTTGTTAGGTTTTTAATGTTGGCAAATTCGATGTCAAAACTTATTTGGTAGTAAGTTTTAGTATACTGGTTAAGTCGGTGAAGAAGTACACAATGATGGACTTAAATTTAAGTGGGCTGAATCCAACTCAAATCAGAAGGCCTATAAGATGGGTTTAAGCCTAATCAATTAAAAAATAGAAAACCTATATGATATAGTTAAGTCAAATCAGTCAAGGGAATGAGCAAATTGAAATTTCATTAAGTGGAGTTAAAATCAGATTTGTCACTTCCAGATTGAGAACGTCTCAGTGTTTTAATCATAACGTTTGCCTTAAGTATCAGATTTAAGTGAAATTTGCAGCATTGGAAAGACAAGTCAAAAGGCAACAAATCCCTTAAAAATAGGATTTCCCTAATTCATTCGTTTACTATACCACAGTCGCCCCGCAAGACAAAAAATCTGGGTGAATTTTGCTGAAATCCTATTCCAACTAGAATTAGTTGTTCTTCAAAAGTATATTTAAAAGGACGTCCATGCATGAATTTATTTAAGGATTCTACTCTATAATTCAGTGTGTTAAGAGAGAGTTTTAGACTTGGAATGTTAATGTTAAATATCTCTTGGAGTTTTAGTTATTGTTTAACCATCAACCTTGAACAATTGAAGTCAATCGGAGTTCCAGTTAAGGAGATCAAGAAGAAGAGCTCTCTAAAGGTTCTAAGAGAGAAGCAGATAACTGGGTCACTTGTTGTAATTCAATAGTATGACGACTGCAAAGGTTTTGTGAGTATTAGCATCTTGTAATTCGTAGATTCTCCGTTATTGGATTAATTTCCTGGCTTGGCTATCTCGGAGTGGTTTTTCTCTTTATGCTCAAAGAGTTTCCACTTCGTCATCAAATATATGTGTCAATTGCTTTATTGCTTTTCATATTTTGGTGATTGTTTGTTTGTGGTTGATTGTATTTCTAATTCTGCATTATATTGGCAACCTATTCAACCCCCACTTCTAGATGTTGTTTGGAGTCTGGTTTATATTTTCAATTGGTATCAGAACGGGTTCACTCTGTTTGGATTAAATTCCTGATGAGATCCTTGACTCCTTTTGTTATGAATACTTCTTAGAGCATCTCCAAGAATAAAATCTAAAATAGCTATTAAAAAAAAGGTACAACTCTCTACTTTAGCTACTGTTTTTTCTATATTCCCTCCAACATATTCTCTATTCTACTCTCTACTTGCATTTAAATATTTTTTTCTCATAATTTTTTTTTATTTTTTTTTGCCAACATTCAATGAAAGAGAAAATATTGAATTTCCACACATTCATTGAGTTACATTGCCCCAAATATGTAAAGCAATTCCCATACAATAAGACTAATAATTCTTAAGATTGACCATGCAGTTGCCATAGGTGCTCGATAAGGTCAGATTGTAGCTAAGAATGAGTTTGACTATCTCTAATGTTCACATGCCTTTCAATGAATTCCAGGAATCCATGGGTATGTTCGTGAGAAATTTGTACATAGTATTTTCATCGATTTGTTCATAATCAATGTCACTGGCATCATCAGTATTTCGTTCGTCTTCAATGATCATGTTATGCATTATTATGCACGCTTTCATAACGTAAGTGAGCGTTTCACGACTCCAACCATGTGCAAGCGACGAACGATTGTGAATTGTACTTGCAGCACTCCAAATGCACGTTCCACGTCATTTTTTGCTGACTCTTGGGCTGCAGCAAACAGTTTTGCCTTTTTCCCTTGTGGACATGAAATTGTCTTTACAATGGTTGACCACTGTGGATATATACCATCAGCAAGATAATATCCTATTGCGTAGTTATAGCCATTGATTGCGTAATTGGCTGGAGGAGCATGGTCTTCAGTGATATGAGAAAACACAGAAGACCGTTCTAGAACATTGATGTCATTGTGAGAACCCGGTAACCCAAAAAATGCATGTCATCTTGTGAAGCCACTGCTTCCAAAATCATTGTTGGTTCATGGCAATGGCCAGTAAACATACCTTTCCACGTAGCTGGGCAATTCTTCCATGTCCAATGCATGCAATCAAGGTTACCCAACATCCCTAGAAAACCACAACTTTCGCCAACTTCTAACAATCTAGCAACATCATTGCTGTTTGGAGACCTCAAGTATTCATTAGAAAAAATTGAAACCACAGCATTAACAAATCTTTGAATAGATTCTGTGCAGTGCTTTCTCCAATTCGCACATACTCATCAACGTAGTCAGCTGGTATTCCATAAGCGAGCATTCTAAATGCGGCAGTCACTTTTTGAAGGGAAGACAAACTGATTGTTCTAGCACAATTTCTTCTTTGGTCAAAGTACGAATTGTACTCTTCTACCTTAGACAGAATACGCCAAAAAAATGACAATGCATCCGAAACCTATTGCGAAATATTTTTGGAGGATATACTTGTGAATAAACAAAATAATCCAGAAAAAGCCTTTGGTGGCCTTGCAAAGAATCACGATCGATGAACATACGTCTTGGAATAGAACCACGAAGACGTGAACTAGATCCTCCCTTTCTTTTTAAATATCTACGTTCCAAAACAACTGCAGAAAGTAGTTTCAACTCATTCTCGGAGTCAAAGTCTTCCAGGAGCATTTTTCTTATAGAATTGATAGACATTGTGTTGACACTGAAGTGTATTTGTGTATGGAAGTGGTAGTATAAAACCAAAAAAGCTCCCAAATGTTAATGAATTCACCTGTTTCTTAAATGCCACCTACTTCAGCAAGCAACCATAATAAATAGAAAGAGAAGCAAGCAACCATAATAAATAGATAGCTTCTTTTAATCACTTCTCTCACCAAACTGTTATTGAATTCACTTGTTTGTATTGAAGTGCCACCTGCTTCAACAAGCAACCATAATAAATAGAAAGAGAACCATTTTGGAAATGAATTTTCTACACATATCAAGTTGTCTTAACCAGAATTTGGCTTCTATGGTCCACTAAGTTTGAGACAGTGACAATCGTTTAAAAAATTATGACTTCGTCCAAGAGATTCATACCGTCTGTGTTTTGAAGTGCAAATTTTAATACACAGAAGGATGTTAATGAATTCACCCGTTTCTTAAATGCCACCAACTTGTGCAAGCAACCATAATAAATAGAAAGAGAAGCAAGCAATGTATTCACCAACTCACCAATACTCTTAAACACAAGTGCAGATTTTCCAACAACTTAATGAATTCACCAACACTCAATGTATTCACCAACTTACCAATACTCTTAAATTGTAGCAAATGAGATTCACACCAATACTCTTAAATTGCAGCAAATGAGATTTAGTATAAGAGATTTAGATTTAAAAGCATATTTTATGCAGATTGAAAATATGCTGAAATGAACCTCAGCAACAAAAGAGAAATCGTCCCTTTAAAACATAAACAATCCACAAATTACAACAATCCCTTTAAAACAGAGAAATTTTTATGCCAACAAAAACTATTAGCTAGAAGATGCAACAAACAGTAAGTGAAAAACCAAATGATTTCCAGCCATAACTCAAGCATGCTTTACTTCATCCTTCGATTTTCAAAGATTTCCATTTGTCAAATACGAATATATTCTCTTTGGGATTCAGACAAGCCACTTGTATCCGTGAGCAAGATTTTGTCCTCATCTACTCGTAACTTAGCTTGTTCAATTTGAATCCTCTCTGCCTCAACTCGAATCTTCTCTCCCTCAAATTGAATCCTAGTATCCTCTTGAGCACTCGTTTTTTCCAGAGTTGTAGTTTCCTCTCATTTGCTATCATTGCTCTTTCGTTCATTTGAGTTAGTAACCCCACAACAATATCATCATTGTTATCATTGCTATTTTTCTTATTCAATCGCTCTTTTGCGGCCTTCCTGCCTTCAGGTCTCTCCAAATATACGAAGTTACTAGTGGATAGATTATCTTTCCCTAGATTTATCAGACCTTGAGTAGAAGGCGAAGATGCATTTCCGAATGATCTTTTTCTTATTTTTTCATTGTTAGTACTCCATTTTGGACAATTCTTCAATAAATTTCAGCAATGTTCATAAGCAAATGGAACGCCAACCAAACTCCGGTACAACTCCTTTGCCCTAACAATATGCAAACTTAAGAAATAGGAACATAGTTATACCCTTAATAAAAATTGGTGGATTGATGCGTTGACACAATAATCAATAGAAATTATACCTTGTCTTGCTGAGTGATCCCACTTTGATGTGCTGACTCAACCTGAGCTAAGCATCTACAAAACTTATTTACACTCTTATGAATTACTCATCATCTATTAAGTAGAGATGTCTCATTCCGACTAATATTGAAGGTCTTATGTTCATGGTACTTCTCCTAAATTCTTCACCAATATTTCTTCATTGATTGCTAATTGCTAATTTCCATTCAATGGACCAACACTAGTATTTATCCATGATTCTACAAGTAGAACATCTTCTTCAATGCTAAAGTTGCCACCTCTGGGTTTCTTAAGATTGGTTGCAGTCTCAGATTCTGGTTCATCAATTTGAACACTTGGATATGGAGATCCCATGGATTCATCATAATCCTAATTTAAGAGGTTGATGAAAGATGTGTCTCCTTGCCCTTGAGAATCCATTCAACAAAACATTCCCAATCAACAAGGTTTTATAGTTAATACATTAGAAGGGGAGTTAATCCATTCAGGCATGCAAAGGGCTTTCTAGCATATATTCTACTCGAATAATGCCAGTTCCAAAAAATAAAAATTTTCATTTGCATTCTACTCGATTTTTTTTTAGATGTATCAAATCTTTATAGAACAAACACAACATTCTACAACCCTCTCCAGTTAAAGCCTGGATGCAAAGGTCCCTAAACAGGGAACAATGTTGTGCATAATCAAAAGTTGAGCTTTGGTGGATTGCATACAAAACAATCAAAACAATACCAAACTAAACAAAATAAGTTATGCATGGTCTACAAGAATCACATTTCAATTTGATTTGGTTCATGGATGATTATCTCGTAGGTTGATTGAACATTAATTATCACTCAAAACAGGGAACTTAATCGAAATCCAACCCACAACTCAAAAACCAATAGAAACCCACAACTCAAATACCAATTTCATATCTTAAATCACCCACAGCTCAAAAAAGAGAATGAAACTCACCTGCTCAGTGGTCTCTCCTCAACTGCTACTCTGTGGAAATTTGAAGCTTTATGGTCTTGGCTGGGTAGCAACGCATTCAACTGCCAAATACCCATCTTTGTCTCGTTTAGCTCCGTCGCTCTCTCTCACTCAGCTCTTGATGTGAATTTTAATTGTACTCGCAAGTGCACGAATCGTTTACAATAAAGGGTTTTGCAAGTGCGAGGTCGATCCCATAGGGAATTGTGTTCTTGAAAACAAATTTATGACTAAATTAATTAAATCTTAACCTAGTTCCAAAAAAAAACGTTTGATTTTTTATAAAAAGAAAAACAACATAAAGTAAATAAAGTAAAATAAAACAAAAGAAAAGGTACTAAGGTTTTGGAATCCATACCCACCAAATCATAGCAAGATATTCTCATGTTCATCAATACACATCCAAAGTTCTCACCATACAAATCTTATGTATGTTCTACTATGCTTCAAAAAATCATTAAATCATTCAATGAATCCGTTCTTTGCACAAATCACAAAAGATATCCGGTTTAAACCAAATCATCAAATGTATCCGTAGAACGAAACACAATGAATATCCAACGTTTTGATAAATAAAAACCCAAGCAATCAATTCAATGAAACTATCTCAAATCATCACATGTATCCGTAAATCACAATAGATATCCAAGAATCATTCCACAAATTGAAAAGAAGTAAAACATTGGAAAAATTAAACCAAATAAAATCGGATAGTATAAACTTACATGAAAATATTGTTGCTCTTCAATGGTGAGGCTTCATCCTCAACCTTAGTTGAAAAACTAGCTACACATGACTATGAAAAATAAATTCTAAACTAAAGAAAAAACTAAACTAAAAAGAAAAGAATATATTTGAACTCTAGCTTCTTCCCCTTTTTATCTTGAGGCTTAGAGGTCTATTTATAGGGAGAAAACAAATCCTAGAAGCCCTAAAATTTCTAGAAAAATCGGAGGTTAGTCTCCTAATTTGAGTAGGAAACTCAAAACACAATCCAATAAGGAAAATGACTCCAAATTCGTCCAGATTTGTGGCCTTTTATTGCGGGGCACTTTTGGCATAGCAGACATCCGAATTTGGAAAATCCTATTTACTAAGGATTTGTAGAAAATTGAGTTAGCTTTCCAACGCCGCTTGATTCACTTCAATCGGATGCTTGACCTGAAAGTTATGGCCAAAATACTATGACATATGCAAAATCTAAAATTTAGTCCAATCCGATTTTGACTCCAATTAGAGAAATTCCGATTTAGTCATCTCCTTGAGTTGGTTGAACAAAACCTCATCTTCTAGGTCTTCTTAAAGTGTGCTTTCTTTCACCTTAAAGCTATTGTTTTCTCTCAATGACCTGCAAAATACTAAAATACCAAAACTAACAAAAAACATTAGAAAATAACAAAACTAAAGGTTTAGTAAATGCAAATTAAGGGGTCCACATATGCAATATTTGACACTCATCAGCTCTCTTGCTCCGTAATCTCTCTCTCACTCTGCTCTCTCCCTGTGAAGCTCAAGGCATTTCGTTCGAGAATGCTTCTTCTAGAATATCTGAGAAAAGTGTGATGAATGGAGATAAATTGATTATTTTATTCGATAACTAATGAATAGTGACTAGGTAGTATTGCATATTCACTATTCATGTGTTAAGAAAAAAAAGTTAAAGTGGCTATTCTGCTGGAGTGAAGAAAAGGCTAATAATAGTCAAATTTGACTTTGAAGGTTTTAACCATTCTGCTGGAGATGCTCTTAGTCATCTTAGGATGATTCTGATGATGAATATGACCTTCAGAAGACCGATAACAAGCTTTATAAGGAATGTATAAAATTGATGAAAATCAATAAAATTTCCCGTAAAAAGCTTAATGATGTTGAGCATGAAAAAGAGTCTTTGGTTACTAAATTGTCTGAATCACATGCCTTCGTTGACCCTTTGAAATTTGAAAATATTGTACTTGTTGAAAATAATAAATCACTTGACAATGAATTGAAAGACTGTAAGGAACTTTCACATAAACTCTCTAATGATAATCTGGAAAACTTGTTTTGTGTTCAAAAACATCTTTCTAACAAGCCTAATATGATTGTTGATAACTTGGGTGCCTCTACTTCACATGCTTCTAATTCTAAAAGAAAGACTTTGTTTGTAAAGCTTGTGAAAGTTGAAGAAGTCAAGGCCAATATAGTATGTTCGGATAATAGCAAAAAACATTGTGTGAGTAACTGTGTGAAGGCCAAATCCAAGACTTATTTAGGGAAACAAACTCAAGCTAAGTTTGTTCCTACATTACACCATTGTGGGATTGTGGGTCACATTAGACCAAATTGCTGTCAGTTGAAATCCCAACGACATTGGAATAAGAAAGATGCTCATAAGAAGAAAAAAATGTGTTGTAGTGTCTTGTGTGTCTAGGTATGTCCGTCTACATAGGAGACACGCTTCTTCTCCAATTTTTTTTTTCTACTTGCCATTAAGTTGAAACTCCGTGAGCATAAGAGTGAGAATTTATTTTTTAGGAATAGTTACGAGAAGTTGTACAACATGATGATGGTGGTTTTTACTAGGTTAGATGAGTTGGACAAGAGTCTCAAACTAGTAAGAAGGCATGGTTTAGGAATGTTGATACTATTCACCCTTTGAGGGGAAGTAGTAGTTGACTCACCTAGAGTTAAGTGGTCACATGGCATGTCTAGGACCATTGTTCATGCATATTCATTCATATCCTTGAGCATGTAGTGTTCTTTGCGTTGTATTTTTTTTATTTTGTTTCTTTACTTAATTTATGTTTTGCATATGCATTGATTTTGTGTTTTATTTCTAGTTTTCTTTAAAAGAAAAAATGGAAAAACAAAAGGAATTTTTTTTTTGTTATTGCCTTCTTCCTAGCTTTGGCTTATGCATCTTGAAAGTTCATTAATTTCTCATATGTATTCCTTGAACTCAACCCATAATTATCTTTTGGAATGTGCTTATTATGAATGAGTTGATTATTCTTTTAATGGACTAATTTCTTTGCCTAATCATGAGCTTTTTGTGGTACACTTCTTGTATGTTGATCGTTTGTGCACTTTAGAGCTTTCATTTGGGTTGAGCTTGACTGTAAGGGTGAGTGTTTGTTAGGCAACTATGCGAAGGAGGTTGACTATCTTTTCGGTCAAATTGACTAACTCACTAGTTGAACCTATGACCTAAAAATTCATGCATTCTTTCTATATGATTTAAGCACCAATGTTTAAAGGCACTTTTTCGATAAAAAAATATATGAACTAAAGTTCAATGTCTAATAATTGCTTAACATGTTCATATAGAAACAGTCAGTGACCAAATCATTGCGGAAAAAGGCGATCACTAAAAGACTTTGTTTAAGTTTGTGCTATGTCTCAGGGGGAGTGTATTGGATGATGATGACTAGACCCTAGTATGATAAGATTTGACTTTTGACTTGATGTGAATGTCAACCTTCCTTATGAGGATTTTTGAGCTTTTGCTTGCTAACCTTTTCTCCTCACCAAATAAGGTCTTAAACTTGCTTAATAGAATGTTATCACACACAACTCACAAGCATGGGTTGAGTGGATCATATTGTTGTGCATTTGTTAAAGAGAATTTTGATCTATTCGCCTTTTGATTCTCATGCCTACTTTGCACACTTTGAGTGTTGATTATGTTAAGAATTCATTGTTTAACACATGAGCTATTGATACATTTTTCTTGTATACTATCTGGATTTCTTATCATACATTGGGGGGGATAATTTGTTTTGCAAAATGTCCTATTATGCACATCATATGTGCTACTGTTCATGGTCTTGCATTTCATTCATGCTACATTCTGTGCTTTGCTCATGATCGATCATTGTTGAGTTTAGCAGATAGTGAGAGGTCATTTTTTTGTGTGCATCGCCCACTAAAGTTCATCTCGTGCATGAGTAATTGTTTTAGTTTGTTTTTATTGTTGGGCATTGTGTTTGATCGTTATTTTGAAACCATTTGTCATTTCGAGACAAAAATAGGGAGAAGGTTTGAGTTTATATTGATGTCTTTGATACGGGGGGTAATAACTTTTTGATGATGTGATTGATTGACATAGTTGTGCTAATGTGTTTATTGGATATCTATTCAATTATTCATATTTATGTTAATCAGAGTTTTAGTACTTAAATTATCTATTTGTTTATTGGTTTGTTCATGTTTCAGAGAACATTTTAGACTCATAATTTCATCTAAGTTTATGTTAGGTTTTAGGTTTTTAGTTTTTAACTTGAGTTTTTTGTTGTAATTGGGTTTTGTCACCAAATTTCCAAAGAGAGAGCTTGTTAGGTTTTTAATGTTAGAAACTTCGGTGTCAAAACTTATTTAGTTGTAAGTTTTAGTCTTCTAGTTAAGTCGGTGAAAAGGTTTATCCAAGACATGATTATGGACTTAAATTCAAGTGGGCTAAATCCAACTCAAATTGGAAGACTTATAAGATAGGTTTAAGCTTAATCAATCAAGGAATAGAAGGCCTACATGATATGGTTAAGTCTAATCAATCAAGGGAATGAGCAAGTCGAAATTTCATTAAGTGGAGTTAAAATCAGATTTGTCAATTCTAGATTGAGCATGTCTCAGTGTTTTAACCATAACTTTTGGCTCAAGTATCGGATTTAAGTTAAATTAGCGGCATTAGAAAGATAACTCAAAAGGAAACAATTCTCTTTGAAATAAGATTTCCCTAATTCAGACGTTTACTATGTCACAATTGTCCCGCACTATAAGACTGAAAATCAGGGGAAATTTTGCTAAAATCCAATTCCAACTAGAATTAGGTTTTCTTCAGAAGTCTATTTAAAGAGACTTCGATGTACAAATTTATTAAGAGTTCTACTCTAGAATTCAGTATGCTAAGAGAGGGTTTTAGACCAAGAGTGTTAATGTTAAATCTCTCTTAGAATTTTGGTTATTGTTTAACCATCAACCTTGAACAATCAAAGCCAACTAGAGTTACGGTTAAGGAGATCAAGAAGAAGAACTCTCTAGAGGTTGTGGAAGAGAAGTAGAGAAATGGGACACTGGTTGTAATTCAAGAGTGTGACGACTGCAAATGTTTTATGATTAGTAACATCTTGTAATTCACAGATTCTTTGTTATTGGATTAATTTCCTGGATTGGCTTTGAGTTCAAAGAATTTTCACTTCATCACGAAATATGTGTCAATTGCTTTTCATATTTTGGTGATTGTTTGTTTGTAGTTGATTATATTTTTAATTCCGCATTATATTGGCATACACCTATTCAACCTCCCCTTCTAGGTGTTGTTTGGAGTCTAGCTTATATTTTCAGTGCTGTTACCTGATTTGAGGCGTAGAAGTAACTCTTCAAATGATTTACTTGTTAAATAAACCTGGGGATTTTATGATGACACCCTATGGGTTAATTACCACTAATAAACTTTGGGGTTGGTTACACCCCTTGCCAGGCTCGCTCCTCCTCATCTTTAACAAGATTGAAGAGTTTAGTGGCCACTGTAGCCTCTAGATCTGTGAGATAACCACTAGACTTGTGTCTAGTGGCCATCAAATTCTGAGTCGATGTTATCATTGTCGGATCAGCTCATCATCCCCCTAAAAATATATGTCGACTTAGAAAGCCAAACCTATATGCGACCCTCGTCGAATATGAAGTTGAAAGTCTTGTCATTATTATTGTTCAATTTGATTCAAATGTGTTCAAGATTGACTAATATTTGTATATAAGGAATGAAAAGTCATGCATGCACAAGTGATTTGGAGAGAGAGAGAGAGAGAGAGAGAGAGAGAGAATTTAGAAAATTTTATGCGCCTTTTGAATTATGGATACAAGAACAAATCTTATATGGAGGAAAGTCATCCAACCACAAAGAACAATGTTAAAGAGAAAAATTGAAGTTCCCCCCTTCCCTCTCCATGTATTGCTGAGACAACAAAAAAAAAAAAAAAAAAAAAAGGGAAAAAATGAAGGGGAAAAAAATAGAATTATATGGAGTTAACTATAAATCTTGCACCCAAGGTCAATCAATTTGGGTTAATAGAGGCTCATACCAATGCTACTACCCATGACCCTCGGATCAAAAAAAAATAAAATCACCAATTTGTGCTAAATCTAATTAGCAGTAGAAACATTTACCCTCGGGTTAGTGAGTCCCATATATGCAAGCCTTGGTGAAAGGTGGATTTTGGGACTTGGTCTTGGCGAGGGGATGGGAGCATTGCCAGGAAAGTGTCCTGGCATGGTCCTCGGCGACAGATTAACATGTTCAAGTGCTCTGTGCTGGGTAGTCTCTAACACACACTATACGAGGACTGTGTCCACTACCCCATTTACGTGAAAAACGCTTCCCAAATTCGAATTCCTGTGCTTCCACAATATTGGTTCCAATTACATTTGCAGCATCCTTGATATTATGCACATTAGCATCTGTTGATACTGTGTTAGTGGATTTGATATTTGTCAAGGAACCCCTCATTGACTTTGGCAAAGGTGGAACATCGTCATCTACAGCACATTTCTGAAGCACACCCATGAAGAAACACACAATTAATCAGTTAAACTGTTATGAAAGTAGAATTTTATAGCAAGTAAAGGACGTTGGCATCACTCACAAGCACGTATTCCATGAATCTCTTGAAGTTAATTATTTTTGCTCTAATTTATCTTAGAAGAGTAATAGTTTAATTAAATAATCTTTAATTGTTATCCAGTCAGCATTGCAATAGTTATCTATGTTAAGAGTTAGTGTCGTGTCGCACTACCGTGCACTTATTTTAGTAGTTGTTTTAGCAGGAGTTTACCTCCAAGTCATGTAGGAGTTCCACTCCGTGTCTTGTATTTTTCTATTTAAGGGTTGATCATGAATAAAGAATGAAGCATAATTTTAATCTCAAACTTTGTGTTTGAAAAATGTTTCATGTTTCTTTGAATTTAAAATGTTTAGGTTCTTTTAGAATTTAACATTTAGGTTTCCTTAGAACCTAACAATCTATCTCGTAACATAAACGCATTAATTGGGTTTGTGCCAGCCATGTGCACCATGTACGTGAGAGACGGCTGAAGAAATTACCTTAACGTCGGTCAAGCTTACGTGGTGATCTTCTAGGAAACTGATGAACTCCATGAAGTTCTCTTCTGTTGGCTGATAATGGCCACTGTAGGGCCATATAGCCTCAAGAACCCCATTACGGGCCACCAATCTTCCAGATGCGGTGGTGGCACCACCAGCTAGAAAACTAGAGTGTTGAAACCGACCTTTCTTTTTCTGCCCAACGTACAAGTTCCTCGTTGTGCTGAGAACAAATATCCACTTTGTGTCATCATCAGTGTCCACAGGAACTCCACTTTGTCTGTAAACGAGCTTGCCACTCTCTACAATCACTTCATATGCTTCCCTCTCTTTCTGCCATGAGCAAGTTAAATGTTATCACAAATAAGCATAACTGGTGAAGCCTAAAGGCCTTTTCTGCCAATAAAAGTGGGATCAGAATGATTTTCAAATTATGGAATTGCATGATGTTGTTTCTAGGCATCAAAACGCTTAAAAAATGGTATTAATTAAAAATATAGCATGTTACAGTTAAGAATTGAGTATATTTTCATTAGGTTTTCTTACGTCGTAAAAAACAAAAAAAAAAAAACTTTGAGTCACAATTTGTTTTTTAGTTTTCTGAAGAAGCTGAAGGGTCTATGCAAAAGTGAAAAATAATCATTTTGGGAGGAAATTCTTTCTGATTGTTTTGATAATATGCCATTTTTTTAATAGGCTAAGAGTTTCGATACCTAGAAACAACATAAATTCCATAATTTCTTTTGAAAATATTGTAGGGGATCAACTGTACTTACCGGTCGAAGGTATATGATGCATTGATGCTGCAGATTGGTCCTTGGACACTTCTCAAGATTTACTTCTTTGCCATCTCCGACATCCAACCTTCAATTTCATGAACAAGGAATTAGAAAGTGTAACGACCCACCCCCAATGACACAATATTGTCCGCTTTTGGCTCCCCAAACAGAACTTCCCAGGAGGTCACCCATCCTGGGATTGCTCTCGCAGCAGCACGCTTAACTGCGGAGTTCTGATAGGTTCATTGCCATCACGGCTTTAAAACGCGTTGTGTCATAAAGGGTGCATTTATACATATAAGCACATCCTCATTCCCAGGCGATGTGGGACGTCACAGAAAGTGTAAAATAAAACAAGGTTAACCATGTCTAGTAGCTCTAAGGTTGTTGCAGACTTGCAGATTTAATTACCAATAGAAGAAGGGTTGGGAGCTCCTGCTGTCAAACCAAACATTGTAGTACAAGTGCAGATTGTGCCCGTATCGATGCCGCGGATCAATCTGTGCAAACCAAGGAGAACAGTTAACATGGCTCTATCTTTTCTTTTTAGAAAAGGCATGGTATAACTTTTCCTAACTAATAATACTATTTAGTAAATATGTTTACGATTATCATACATTTGGATGATGTGACAGTAAGAATTAATCATCGACTTAATATTTATAAAATAAAAAATAAAAAAGCCAAAGACTGACTTTTGCTGCCACATCATATGATCGAAGTCGTATAAAAGTCTATCAAATTTTGATGAACCCCGGCCAGAGAAATTAAGCCAAAACTATTCTAACAATCAATGCAAAGGAAGGTAAGATATGTGGAATGTAGGTAGAAGTTGGACTTACAGCTTCAAGCCAGTGGCTTAGGGCCAATTTCTGAGCTTTGTCATTTTTTGACAAACCTTTACCAACCTACAATCAACCGCACAACATTATAATATTTGACTTTGTCATCAATTCCGTCACGGTCAAACAATCAAAAGAGAGAGAAAACCCATTTTTGAAAATTTCAAGGTAGAGGATTTTGTTTGAGACGTGTCATGCCCGTTAATTATAGGGTTAAAAACAATTTACCCTCCAAAATTCAATTTGTTGATTTGGCCAATCCGTTAGTTGCTTCCGTCTGCTCTGACAAAAATGACATTTTTTTATGCCAATATCTCCATTTTAACCTCATTTGTAAATCTGATTATTGTTCAGCATGCATTGCATGAAATCATTGTTCACCACGTGTATGTACCCGTGTCTACATCGAGGCATATGCTGCACTACCTCCTCACCAAAGTGATTAAACGCTATCGTGACTTGCATCCTATCGTCCGTGTAGTAAGATAAGGAACAATGGTCGATCTAGATCTGGCGGGCACCGAAGATGGAGATACCGTCCGCATCGGATCTACCCCTCCACACGACGAGCGTCAGGGTCCATCCAGATCTGACGGGCGTCGAAGATGGAGATCCCGTCGCCGTCAGATCTACCCCTCCACTCGACGTGCGTCGGGGAGACCTGTATGTCGATGTTCCTCGACGGCTTGCAGTTGTGCACGTGGATGTTGTGGATGATGATGTTGGAGACGTACTGCAGTGTGATGCATCTGTTGCCCACGATTTTTTAAGGTGCTGTAATCTAAATTTTTAGGTCAATTTGGTAATTGACCGCATTTAAATGAGGGTAAAATGGAGACATTTTCATAGAAAAAATCATGTGCTACACTCATAAGACCCTTTCTGTCGGAGCAAACGGAAATTAACAACTAACGGATAGCCATACATGTTAACAAATTGGGAAACTTCGTTAGAGCACATTACAAATTTTTAAAATTTGAAGGCAAAACTGAAAAAGGAGTACAACTTTATGGAGGTGAAATGTATTTAACTCTTAATTATAATTAAAATCGTTTTTAACCTTGGAAATTCGTATTTAAATTGTAATATATATATATAAAGAAAGAAACCTTTGCAGCCCTAGTCCTAGCCCTTGCCCATCTCGAAACAGCAGTTTCTGATCTATCAGGCTCAAAAAATGATATGGAACACCGCCTTAGAGCGGCAAAGTCTAATGCCTTCCACCTACAACAATTACAAGAAGCAAACAATCAGAACAAAAATTCAGAATTTGCTGCAAAAGGAAATATAATAGATTTGCTAAATATAACGAACCAGAGCTCCTCAACAACCACAGCACAATCTGCAAGGTTTCGTCTAGTCCGGTAACTCTTGTAGACTTTCTGGAGCTTAATTGCGGCGGCATTAAGCTTTTTTTCCTCCAAACCGGCGAAATCATTGAAAGAAGCAGTTTTCCGAAGCTTTTTTAGCTTTCCCACTCTCCTGTTCTTGCAACTTTTAGCTATCCCACTTTCTTTTTCTTCAATAATAATTTTGTCTGACCCCTCGTATTGATCGATTATGTAGTTCGGACCACCTTTCTTGAAGCTCACAGTTCTCATCAATGTTGTCTTCCTTTCTTTGGACTCATTGGTGAATCTTCCCATAACCATTTCTCTATGACGTTCCCTGAATCCCTGTTACCTCAAGCTATTAACATTAAATGTGCAGTAAGTAAAGAATGAGACTACGTCAAAAAAACAAAAACAGCAATGAAGAAATGAACAAGTAGTGGTGATAGATGAGACATTCTCTCACCTGTGTGTGTGTTTCTGTAGTGGTAGAAGCTAGGTAAATCTCAATTGACCGTTTCCCTTCTTTATAGTAGTAAATAAGCCATGAACGTGCAAAGAAAGTGAAGTGTAGTTTACTGAATTGTACCTTCAAATACGTAATATTAGACAAAGATTGCAGAGAACAGACTAGTGTTTGAATAATATTGTTTTCCCATCAAAGGGGGTTCTTAGAATGGAAAAGGAAAATTCGCGTGAATGACTTGAGATCGAATACTTTGAATTTGAGGATCGGAGTTGAAGGGTTCAAAGTTTCACATAAATAATATTACTTTCTGTCGAAACGAAAGGGAAAGTTTGGACCATTTTTCCTTCAATTCTAGTACCCAACCAAAAATTGCGTCGGTCAAACGTTCAGTTGCATAGTTAAGCTTTCTGTGTGAAGACCAGATCGAGTTTGTTACTCATCAGGAACAAAAGTCCAGAGTTTGCTTTCTTTCACCATTTATTTCAGACAAGAATAAGACACTTAAGGTTGCGGCTGTCACATGTTTTGGCAAGATTTCGTGGTAGATTAGTACGTAGACAAAGGTTTGAGAAACAGAAAATGCCGGCCACGAAAATTACTGCCATATCAAGCAAGACTTGGACGTGAGCTCAGATGGGGCCATTAGGTGTGACGGGTAACCAAAATCAAGCGTGAGCTCAATTTGAAGTGATAACGTAGATGTGATTAGAACTTTCCTTGTATCATTATAGGTGGCCGAATTGAGACCGGAGATGGTAGTGGCTAGTGGTGGTCAGAAAACTATGGTGTTCGGAGGTTATGAGGGGAGCAATGGATGAATGGTTCGGCGACAGAAACTTTGGAAGAGTCAACGCCTTGAAGAACACCAAAACATAATGTTGGAGTTCACAGAAAAGTGGCTCTCATACCATATCCAAATATTTGAGGAATATAAAATATGGGGTGGAAAAATGCAAGAAAAGAAACATAAAATTTTATTTTTTGGGTGGTTCAGTGTTAGATACCTATGTTCACCACTGCGAATTGCTCCAAATGTGAATGACTACAAAGATCGATTTGGTTACCTAAATGAAAAATATTTTAGTTGGAGGTGAACTCCTCAACAATAAACCCAAACCAAAAAACATGGCCAAAAACATTTTTTTTTTTTTTTTATCTCACTCCCTCTCCTCCACACCCCTGGCCGGGTAGGCAATTGTGAGAGAGCTCCACATGGGCCCTCTCAGAATTGCTTGTCCAAATTGCAAACAATATGGGTAGACAAATATTGCACTAAATATCAATTACACCCTCGAAAACCCTTCTATTCTCACACACTCTCTTCTTCCACAGCTCCTATTCATCGTCTCTTTCTCTTCCACACAGATCCTTAGATTATATGAAATGTAAAACCAGAAATCACATTTTTATCCAACAATACTAAATTTTTAGTCCCAATTAATCCTTGAGCTTTTTAAAATTGTTTAGATTACTATTTTTACAATGTAAATAAAAGTTGTTATTTTTAAGTTCATATATGACTGAATGAAAATATAAAAAATACTTAGTTCATTTTTTAAACGACCCAAAGGCCGAAAAACTTCTTCCGCTAAAATCATTTTTCTAAAATTTAAAAGCATTTTACGCCGAAACGAACAAGACTAACCGGCACATTAAACACTCCAACTAGTTGAAATTTCTTATTGTGGTAGGGTTTTGTTAATACATTTTGATTGGGTCTTGATGTTAGGATATATACCAAGTTAAAATTATTTGAACGATATGTACGTGTTGCTGAATTGTAGAGAATGTTATAGCGACCGTCGTTGACAATCGTTACCATGCGGTCCATGCCCGTAGGATTTGGTGCGACACGACGTGGCAACTGGCAACTGGCAACTGGCAACTAACATGTTTTCCAAGATATTCTTACGCAGGTAATCTCCGATGGGTACTTGGACGGTGGGACGGTTGGACCCCGGCAACATTAATTTCAACTAATATTTCACAGGTTGTCTGAAAATAATAAATAAGACTTTTTTAAATTCAGAAATTTCCTAGTTTTTCCACGCGCTTTGTGGACAAACTAGGGAACATATTTTGCTTCCCCCCGTGTTAAACGTTTGGGATGATTTCAGACCTAGTCCCTCTTTTGACTCTCAATTCACCTTCACCGTCCGATTAATTTGTGGGCCACCCTTTGTCCAGAACATTTCTCCCATTACACGAGCAAAATCACAGGCAATGCGTATGATGTAGCCAGTCAAGCTAACATGGTTGGTAGGTTAAAAGAAAATAATAATAATAATAATAATTCTTGTTGTTTGAAAAGTTTGACAAAATTTATTAATGTTCTCCATAATTAATACCAAGCAGACCGGTAAGAAAGGTTGGTTAAACCATTTCCATTTAGCACATTAACGACTTTTGTCAACTTTTCTAATAATATAGACTAATTTGTTCTTTTTTGCTTAGGGTCCGTTTGGATTTATGATTTTAAAAAGTGCGATTTAAAATAACGATTTTAAAATGTGCGATTTGAAAAAGTGATTTTTAAAAACGCAGTTAAACGTTTAATAAAATCGTAGTTTAGCTTTTAAAATCGCAAGTTAGCCTTTAAAATTCTGCGTTTTAAAAAAAAAAAACCATCTTACGTACCTGCGACTGCGTTTTCAAATCGCAGTTTTTAAAAACGCAATTCCCAAACGATTTATATTCTGCGATTTGATTTAAAATCGCACTTATTGTCTACGAAATCACAATCTCAAACGCACACTCCAGAAAGTGATTAATCACTTTTAAAAATTCATGAAGCTATTTGTCAAAACTCAAAACTTCATTAAAAGAAAAAGAAAAAAATAAAGTGAGTAATTTGTTATTTCTTATTTTTCACGTTGTGTGATAATTTTTCTTTATATTTGTTTAGACAAGAAAAATTCGTGGGACAAGAAAAATGTTTGAGATTTTCCACAAGAGCTGATGAGAAAACTCAGAACAAGTTTTCAAGACGGCTTGAAAATAGTTTCAGTCTCAAAACTATGTGACAACAAATAGAGGATTCTTGACTAGTTGTTGTTCGCCCATGATGTCTGTTGTCAATCGTATTCATGGGTTTTTTCGTTGTCAGACTTTCGACATCTCGCATTGTGGGTGCGACTGTGCATGTGAATGTGGATCGCATTCACCAACTTTTAGGTTTATATCAATCAAATAACGACACACAGACAGTGAAGGGTTGGGCCCCCATAGACCTTTTGTATGGGCTCCCCCCCAAAAAAGAAACGTTTCATATGGGCTGGCCCTGTATGTATATATAATGACAAAAAAAACATGACATAATGTGCTTTTACAATTTTTTTTTTTTTTTTTTGTCAAATCATTAATGTTCTTCGTAGTTTCCTTTCCCTTCGGACTCTTCCGTTTGCTTTCCTCTCTTTTTTTTTTCTTTTTTTTGGTTCTAGTTTTCTCTCTTCATACCCAAATGTCAGAGGTGAAAATGCGAAGATAATAGCCGTTCACATACGCTATTCGCTATATGCACATACGGATGTGAATGCAATTAGCAAAAATCAATATTTGCATATGCAGTTAATAACCACATTCGCATTCCCTATATATATGAGTTAAATACAATTGATCCCCCACATACAGACAACCTTCCTTCATTGGTTGTCTTCAAGCCGACAGGGTCACAGTCTGAGCTTTTAGGGTTTCTTCGAAAAGCAACCCATGGAATCTTCCACTGAAATCGACACCTCTGGGCCCACGCAGTGTAGCAAGGCCACATCTTCAAATTGAGTGCATTTGTTTTCGTGAGCGGCCGACGATGGTGAAAACTATCCACACCACCGAAAATTTCTGTAGGAGATTCGTGAGTTGCAAAAATTGGAAGGTAAGTTAGTGACTCGAATTTTTTCTATTCTTGTATTTTTGTAGTGAGTACATAATGATTCTTGGTTGTTTGTGTTCGATTCTAATGTGGGTCTGTTCATCTACGTCAATGTACGTCAATGGTTATTGGTTGTTGGTGTTCAATTCTTATGTTGGGTCTGTATTTCTGATGTGGTCGTTTTTTATACAAAAATATTAACAATAAAATTACTACTCGCAATAGTATGAATCCTTGTAGGATAGGGTTATGTTGTTATCAAGTTTTTCAAGACTAAATACAACTTAATTTAAAAGATGTTTGATTTGGTTTTTGTTTTCTAAAAACAAATACATAAAAGTAAAAGACATAAAAATAAAGAAAGTTGTGATGAGAGAAAGAATATGGGGTTGATTTCACCACTTATCGCATAACAATGGTCAATCATAAATTAATAAGGAAAATTCATACTATGCATGATATAGGGCTCGTCTCACTCGAGTAGTCAAGAAATTACCTCTAAAGAATAAGAATAATCTATCTTCGATTGGCACGGACTGTCTACCTAACCACTAAGATGCGGTACCACCCGTCTTCCCTAGGTATGGATTAGCTACGTCTTTAACAAGATACACACAATCAATGAAATAGTATAATCCATCTTCGGTTGATACGAACTGTCTACCTTAAATTACACTAAACTAGGGTGTAGTACAATCCGTCTTCCCTAGGCATGACCTATCTAACCCTCTTAATCATATGTCAATTAAAACCATTCTATAACAATCATTCACATAATCACAGAAAATATGAAGGATTGAGTTCAATCAATATAAAAGACTTTCTAAGACAAGATAAGAAATTCATAATGATTGAATATAAACATTAAAATCAATTCTCACAGTTATACAAGCATCATGCATACAACTCAACTCATGCAATGCGTGTGTGTGTGAAGACTTAACCCGCAAGGTATGACTTTCATAGATATGACAAAGAGTAACTAGATTTCCCAGACAAGAGAGAAAATCAATGCAAGATTAGTCAAAAGTCAAACCTTATGATTTACTAGGGCCTAGCCACCCTCATCTGATACACTCCCCCTGAGATGCAGAACCTAATTGTTTTACTTGTACCATGAAGGACAAAGTAAATGTTTTACTTGCACGTAGAGGGCAAGGCATAAATCAAATTCAGCACATAAGCAGTGAATAATTAAAGCACAGAATTCATATGATTTACTGCTTGATTCTTATGATGCTGCAATCTAGAGGGAATGCCAGAGTTTTTAGGTTTTAGGTTCAATTAGCATGTGGTCAATTTGACCATCTTATCAAAGACCTATTCTCTTATACAAAATTTCTAGAAACACTAAGTCAGAGAAGGAAAGATGTACCTTTTAACGGAGTCATGGATAATGCACATTTTTCATCGTATGAGAAAAGAAGCTATCTAATTTTGGCATATACAGGAAAACACTTGGCAAATTATAGTCAGAAACTCTCAATTATATTTAAGCAAAGTAAATTAATACCCAAAGAATTGAGATATCAGGAGAAAATACATGCAATATCTGATATGCCAAGGAAAAAACAAAATATAGGGGGCAAAAAAAAAAAAAAACATGCAATATGGAAATGACATCATATGCAAAGCAAAATCAAACCTGATGACGCCATTACAAAAAAACAGTCGCTCGACCTGCTTTTTCTATCTTCCCCAATAAATACCTGCAAAGGTCTCCAAACAAAATATAGGGGGCAAAACAAAATACCACTGGTTCCTAGATTGCCTATAAAATATAACAGCAAAATAAGCAATCAAACCTGATGCCGTAGGATTAGGAACCAAATCCTAGGCATGAACACCCTAACCTGCTAGGTGCGTCTGTTCCCCCTCATGGGGTGACGGTCCTTCTTGACCCAAGCCTACCTTTCTGAGGATGGTTGCTGGCAGGACATCATCCACTCTATCATGCTCTGCATCCAGGTAGGTGGCTCACTGTGATATTGATCTACTTCCACCTTCTGGGGCTTTTTAAACTGCTTGAGTTTGTTCGTGGAGTTGCCACTGTGATTGGCCGATACAAACCGCTGCTGAGGCCGCTAGTGCTGAGATGCCTGGTATCGTGGTGCACGAGACCAAGGAGCTTTATTTCTTGGTGCTTGATGATAGGGAGCCTGATACCATGGAGTCTAAAACTGGGCTGCAGGTCTAGTACCATAATTTGCCTGTCGGGGCACTTCTTTCCTGGCCTTGGCTTTCTGAACCTTGAGAAGGAAGCACTGAGGTCGTACATGCCCACTTAGACCGTAATGATGGCATATAGGAGGTCTTTTGATGGAATGAGGCTTCTGAGTGCCTGTAACATCATCATTGACCTTGTCCTTCCCTTTATCTTCAACAGTGGGAGGAGGCTCTAAGACTGCAAGTTTTAAAAATATAGTCTTTGAGGAAAAGGGAGCTACATACCCGAGACCAGTCTTGTCAGTTGGACTCTTCTGGATAGACAGTGACTCGTTCTAACTGAAGCCGAGTCTCTAGCAGCTTCTCCTTGAGATCTTGTATTCTGAGCAGCAATGAACTATTCTCAGTCTGCAAACTGTTCATATCATAGATGTGCTGCTTGCGACCTTCCCTCAGCTTCTCATACTTTATATAGAGTGTCTTGTAGGCATCCTTGAGTTCTTCTTTATTATCATTGTGCTTCGAATAGTAAGAGTCTTCTTCTTCAGCATGTGGGGCAACAAAGGCCAAAAAAATTTCAGACTCTGGAGCTTCTTCTTCTGACTCATCACTGAAAGTGACATTGTATGCCTTCCCCTTACCCTTCTTATGATTCCCACAATCGGCTCGGATATGCTCAAAGCCTGAGCATTCAAAACATCAGGTTCCTCTGAGATCTTTCTTCTCTTCTTCCTCAGGTTTAGCTTCTCTGGGAGGTTTCTTTATTTTTTCAGAAAACTTCTTCTTGAACCAATCATCTTTCATCAGTCTGCTGAAATTTTTTGCTAGCATAGCCACAGCTTTTTCTTCATCCTCAGAGCCATCTTCAGATGAGGCTTCTACCTTCTTCTTGGAAGCCTTTAGGGCAATGGTCTTCAACTTCTTGACCGGTGGTAGAGACAGCTCATATGTTTGAAGAGATCCCACAAGCTCTTCAATCTTCATCTCTTCAAGATCTTTGCTTTCCTCAATGGTTGTTACTTTGATCCTGAAACGCTCAGGCAAAGATCTTAGAATCTTTCGGATGAGTTTTACATCCGAGATAGGTTTCCCAAGACTCACCATGGAGTTTCTCAAGTCACTCATCTTCGAGTAAAACTCCTCGAATGTCTCTTCTTCCAACATCTTAATTTCTTCAAATTTTGAAATCAACATTTGAAGTTTGGTAGATTTAACAAGTTTAGTGCCTTCATATGTTGTTTCCAAAATTTGCCATGCTTCTTTCGCTGATTCGCAGTTTAAAATTTTGGCGAATTCAGATGGAGAAAGTGCTTGGCATAGAGCATGGAGGGCTTTATCATTGGAAAGCTGTGCTTTTTTCTGAGGAACTGCCTCGAGGGTTGTATCCGCTGGTTTAGTCCAACCAGTTTCAACAATACTCCAGCAGTTAATAGATTTTAAAAAGAAACGCATTCGAGCTTTCCAATAGCCATAGTTCGTACCATCAAAGGCAGGAACATAATTAAGAGTTTGAGACATATCAAAATATAGAAGTCAAAAATAATAACACTCAAGAAATAAATCTCAACAAAGTGTACAAGCTCTAATACCAATTGAAATTTGAAATTGCCTTCTAAAATAAACAGCAAGTGTGTGCACAAAGTGTCAACAAAAATAATAATGCGGAAATTAAATGACACAGAGATTTTTGTTGACGAAGTGGAAACTCAATTAAGAGAAAAACCATTCCGGGGCAGCCAAACCCAGGATATCCACTATTCAGAAGACAAAGCTAGATACAAGATAGTAACACTCACACATATACTCGATGCAGTGGTCATACCTTGCTCTCTAACGTGTAACCAAACACAAACGCTTCCCAACCAGGTCTCCTACCTGAAGGGGTCTTCAATGGAATCATTTATCTTAGGGCCGACCCCTAATATAGACTTCAGATGTAGCGCAGCAACAGCACATTTGCAATGGCTTCAGAGAAAAAATAACGTCTCTGAGCACTTGTAGAATTCAATACCGAATTCTTGCAGTTCTTAATGCCCATGGATCTCTATTTATAGGCTGAGGAGCAGAATGGGCGACTGCAGTGATTTATGTGGGTGCCGTCTGGACGATGGACAAGGGCCGTCCAGACGGACAACTGTGCGACAGATTTTCCAAAAATTTCGCTGAGAAATCTTTCCTGTTTAAGAGCTGCGTCCGGACAGTGAGACACTGTCGTCCGGACGGTCGCACGTCCATTGCAAGAATTTCCATATAAGGCTTCGCGCGTCCGGACCATGGGGATGAGCGTCCGGACGGCTAAACTTCAACACGCAATTTCCATATCTGCTATGCGCGCGTTCGGACCATGATAGGCAGTCGTTCGGATGGTTGAAGTCAAATCAACAATTTCTTTAACTGTTGAACGCGCGTCCGGACCTAGGCTGACTGTCGTCCGGACGGTGACATTTGAATTGCGATTCTTGCCTAATGTATGAGCGCGTCCGGACGGTTGAAGCAATCTTCCCTTAAATTGAACTTGGAAAGAATCCGAAGTTGATCGATCACTGAAAGGCGTCCGGACGGGATGCTGAGACGTCCGGACGGATGCAAGCTGGAACAATAGCTTCTCGAAACAGTGAAGGTCCGGACGAAAATGTACATCGTCCTGACGGATGATGCTTGGTCTGTCGGGCGACCGGACGGTATGGCACGTCGTCCGGACGGATGGAACAGTGGACAGATGGGTGTCCGGACGGGATGGCTCGATCGTCCAGACGGCTGACAGGGAACCGGAGATTTTCTGACTTGCAGGCAGAATCTTCTGAAACTCTTTTGAATAGCGGAATCCCTTGTAAAACAACATCTTTTACATACAAGTGATTTTGTCCAAACAGAATGAGGCCAATAATACTAACAGAGTCCACGGCTCAGCAAGTTCAAGCAAACTTGTTAGTATTTTGGCCTCATTCTGTGTTTTGGACAAAATTACTTAAGTGTAAAGATGCTGTAAACAGGGATTCCACTATTCAGAGTCTGCAAGTCAGAAGAATTCAAGTTCCCTGTCAGTCGTCCGGACAATCGAGCCATCCCGTCCGGACGCCCATCTGTCCACTGTTCCATCCGTCTGGAAGACGTGTCATCCCGTCCGGACCTCCAAGACAAATCAGCACCATCCGTCCGGACGAAGTGTTCATTCCGTTTGGACCCCATACTGTATCGAAAAGTTTCTGTGCCAGCTTGCATCAATCCGGACGTTTCAACAGCACGTCCGGACGCCTCTCAGTACTCGATCAGTTTTTGATTTCTTTCCAAGTTCCGAGAAAGGGAAGATCAATGAATCGTCCGGACGATGTGGTATCCCGTCCGGGCGCGCGTCTCCTTAAGGCAAAAATCGCAATTCAAATATCACCGTCCGAACGTCTGACAGCTGTGGTCCGGACGCGCGTTCATCAAAGAAGGAAATTGCCGATTCGACTTCAACCGTCCGGACGACTGCCTATCATGGTCCGGACGCGTGCATTGCAGATATGGAAATTGCGTGTTGAAGAATAGCCGTCCGGACGCTCATCCCCCATGGTTCGGATGCGCGAAGCCTTATAAGGAAATTACTTGCAGTGGACGTGCGACCGTCCGGATGATGTGCCATCCCGTCCGGACGAAGTACTTAAACAGGAAAGATTTTCTCGCGAAATTTTTGGAAAATCTTGTCGCATAGTTGTCCGTCCGGACGGCCCATGTCCACCGTCCGGACGGCTCCCAGGTATATTTTGCCTAACGCTCATTTGAGCCCCCAGCCTATAAATAGAGGCCCCTGGGCATTGAGAACTGCAAGAATTCGGTGTGAATTCCATTAGAGCTCAGAGAAGTCATCAATCCCTCTGAAGTTGTTTTACAAGTGTGTTGTGCTATAAACCGAAGTCTATCTTAGAGGTCGGCTCTAAGGTAAGGAGTTCCATTGAAGACCCCTTCAGGAAGGAGAACCTGGTTGGGAAGCGTTCGTGTTGGGTGACACGTCAGAGATCAAGGTACGACCACTGCATCGGTACATGTGAGTGTTACTATCTTGTATCTAGCTTTGTCTTCTGAATAGTGGAATTCCTGGGTTTGGCTGCCCCGGAGTGGTTTTTCTTTTGATTGAGTTTCCACTTCGTCAACAAAAATCTGTGTGTCATTTATTTTCCGCTGTGCTTTAATTTTTGTTGACACTTATGCACACACTTTATTTTTAGAAGTCAATTTCAATTTTCAAAACTGATCATTTATAATCTGAGCCCTCAATTGTTTATAAAATATCTCATCACTAGTGTTTACTAGACAACCACGTATACAAGATTTTCACAAGGTTGTTTTCAATAAAAGTGTGGCTAAATAGTAAACCATGTGATAAACAGTTTGATACATAGTAATAAAACATAAATATCTTTCTTTGCATTTTCTTACTACATAATTAACTCCACATTTCATAATATGAAGCAATAAAAAAGTACATAGCATGATAAGTAAAACATCAGTTAAAATCATCATACTTTAAGCACACAACGTTGCAGAACATAACATAATATATCATCTCATCATATTAATAAGTGAATTTATACATCCACTTATCCTCAGGAGTTTTCTAAGTGTTGCCTCACTTAACCGCAAGGTTGCTAATAATTTATCATTCTTATAGCTTTGAGGTGTCAAGTGCTACCCCACTTGACCGCAAGGTTGCTAATAATTTATCTCTCTCATAACTTCAAGGTTTTAGGCGCATAATCCACACCTAACCGTTGGGCTTTACATGTATTCATACATAATTTCCATATAATATTATCATTTTCGCAAATCACATTTTTCCTTCCAAAACTCAATCACTTTTCATAAATCATATCCTTTGAAAACACATTTTCATTCAACACATATGTATAACATCTCAAAATATATTCATACGTGTAATCAAAATAATGGCGCTTAAGAAAACATATATGACATGTTTTTGTAAAATAATGCAAGGTCAGTCAGTTTGAACTTACCGTTTAGGCTTATACTATTAAGATGACTTTCTACGTCTTCGTATATTTTCTGCATTAATATTGTACCTCCATATTAGCCTATATTTTTTATTTCTCATTCCTAAGCCTTATTTTAAAGTCTAAAAATTTGGGCAGCATAACGTCATGTTTACAATGTCATAATGCAACTTGGATATCATAATGACATATCTAAAAAACCCTAATGTATGGAAAGATATAGAAAACCCCAAAATACCCTTGTACCATACCGCGGGGGGCTCAAGAGAATATGAGCCACTTGTTCCAACAATCTCTACCTTGCGCGAATATTCGCATCTTTGAAGATAAATAAGTATTGTACCTCCACTTGGAACTGTTAAGTTTGGGGATGTTGCCTCCTCTCCTCTCTAGCACTTGGAGACATTTGTCAAGTCCAAGCAATGCTTAAACTTGTCTGCGGTAACAGGTTTCGTCAATATGTCTGCTGCATTCTCAGAAGTGTGGATCTTCTCATTTAGCAATTCACTTGTAGCAACCAATTCCCTGATCTTATGAAACCTCACATCAATATGCTTGGTTCTCGCATGATACATCTAGTTCTTTGCCAAATAAATTGCACTCTGACTGTCACAATGTAATTGAACTCCACCTTGTTGAATACCTAGCTCCCTCACTAACCCTTTGAGCCACAAAGCTTCCTTTGCAGCCTCAGCCACCGCCATGTACTCCGCCTCAGTCGTTGACATCGCAACAGTGGACTAGATCATAGACCTTCAACAAATAGGTCATTCTACAAGAGTAAACACATAACCTATGGTCGACCTCCTGTCATCCAAATCCCCTGCATAATTTGGATCCACATACCCCACAATTGATAAATCACTCTTCTACTTGACAAAAGTGATGCCATAGTTTGTAGTATCTCTCAAGTATCTGAAAATCCATTTGACCGCATCCCAGTGTTGTCTTCCTGAATTTGCCTTGTATTTGCTCACCACACTAACTGCCTAAGCCAAATCTAGCTTAGTACATACCATAGTGTACGACAGACACCCCACTGCACTACCATATGAGACCTTAGACATGTCTCCATTTCTTCAACTGTCTTTGGGCACTATGATGTAGACAAACGAAAGTGATTCACCAAAAGTGTACTCACCGGTTTCGCATTATCCATGATAAACCTCTCCAACACCTTCACATAGCCAGCCTAAGATAGCCACAATCTTCTGGCATCCCTATCCCTGTAAATCTCCATCCCATGAATCTTCTTGGCTACGCCCAAATCCTTCATGTCAAATTCTCTACTCAACAAAAGTCTCAAATTGTTGATCTCCAATATACTCCTAGCTGCAATAAGCATATCATCCACGTACAATAACAGAAAAATAAATGAGTCATCATCAAGGCTCTTCACATACACACAACAGTCATACTCACATCTCCTGTAGCCGATTCTCATCATGTAGGAGTCAAACCGCTTATACCACTGCCTTGGAGACTGCTTCAACCCATAAAGTGACTTCTTCAATTTACAGACCAAGTGCTCATGTCCAGGTTGACTAAACCCTTCTGGCTGTTCCATGTAAATCTGCTCTTCCAAATCACCATAGAGAAAAGCTATCTTCACATCCATCTACTCCAGTGCCATGTCATACTGAGCTACCAATGCCAATACTACTTTGATGGAAGTATGTCTGACCACTGAAAAAAAATATTTCCTTATAGTCAACCCCTTTCTGGTCCTAGTAACCCCTTGCTACCAAGCAAGCCTTGAACTTTTCCCCCCATTTTTCTGTTACTGCTTCCTTTTTCTTGAACACTTATTTACACCCAATCGCCCTCTTCCTCTTTGGAAGGTCCATCAAATCCCACGTCTATCTTATCTAGAGACTCCATCTCCTCTGCCATAGAACCCACCCATATACTCTTCTCTTAGCTATTGACAGCCTCTTGAAAAGTAGTAGGATCTCTGTTGTTGATAACAAGAGCAAAAGAAGCCATGTCTTCAAAACCGTACTTGGTTGGTAGCCCGATAGTGCGTCTAGGTTTGTCTGTGGCTATAGTGTGCTGCTCTTCAACTTCTTAAGTAGAGGTCTTTGTATCCTAAGAAATGTTCTCATGCACAAAGTCTCTAACTCCACCTGCACCACCTGCTTATCACTGCTACTGCTTTCTGGCACCTGCTGCTCTTCACCCTGAGTACATTTCAACATGAAATTTTCATTAAATACCATTCTCTACTAATCACTGCTTTGTTTTCCTTTGGATCCCACAACTTGTAACCCTTAACCCCTTTCCCGTATCCGAGAAAGACACACTGTCTAGACTTTGGATCAAGTTTTGATCATTCTTCACTAGGAATGTGCACATAGGCTGGACAACCAAATACTCTCAAATTAGAGTAATCTACCTCATTACCGTCCACAACTCCTCTGCAACTTCACCATCTAGTGCTACCCTTGGTGACCTGTTTATCAAGTAGCATGACATACTCTTTGCATCTGCCCAGAAAATATTTGCAAGTCCAGCATTCAACTTGAGACATCGTGCTCTCTCTGCGATAGACCTGTTCATCCTTTCCGCCACACCATTTTGTTGTGGTGTCATGCGTACTATAAAACGTCTCTTTATCCCATGTTGCTCACAGAAATACCTAAACTTGTCATTTGTGTACTCAGTACCATTATATGTCCTGAGGCACTTGACCTTTCTCTCAGTCTGGTTTTCCATTTCACTTTTCTACAACTTGAACTTGGCAAACGTCTCTGACTTGTGCCGCATGAAGTAGACCCAAACCTTTCTGGAAAAATCATCAATAAACGTTAAGAAATACATATGCCCTCCCCGTGACGCTGTCCTCACTGGTCCCCAAACATCATAATGAACATAATCCAGAATACCATTTGTCTTGTGTGTAGCTGTCTTGAATTGCACCCGGTTCTGCTTCCCCATAATACAGAACTTACAGAAATCAAGCTTGCACGTTTTGACACCCTTCAACAAATTTCTCTTATGAAGCTCCAACATGCCTCACTCACCCATATGACCCAACCGCATATGCCACAAAACAGTACAATCAGACTCAGACTCCACAGAGGCACTCCACCTACAACTATACTATCTAACAGTTTATAGATATTCTTTGAACTTTTCTACCCCCTCATCACTACCATTGCACCCTTAGTCACCTTCATTATTCCACCTTCAGACTTATAACCAAAACCGTTTGAGTCTAAGGTACCCTATGAAATCAGATTCTTTTCTACATCTAGTACATGTGTAACATCACATAACGTTCTAACCACACCATCAAACATCTTAATTCTGATATTACATATACATGTAATTTTACAATGTGCACCATTACCCATAGTAACTATACCAAAATTAACTGACTTGTAGGTGTCTAACCAATCTATGTTGGACGTCACGTGAAATGAAGATGCTTAGTCTAGAAGCCAAGAATCCACAGGATGCTCTGAATTTGATGCAACAGAAAGCATATCACCATCACCAATGTCTGAGCCATCCTCCACTACTTTCACAAACCTTGAGGAACCTTCATTCTCGTCGTCCTTGTTCATCTTCCAATCTGGATAGTCACGCTTTATGAACCCTTTCTTCCTGCACTTGTAACAGTTGACTTCCTTCCTCTTCCTGGACTTTGATCGAGAATTCTTTCCATTCGAACCACCCTTGTTACTGCTTCTTCCACGCTCCTGGTTACCCTTCACAATTAACCTATCTCCTTGAGAACTTTCATCACTAACTTTCTTCCTTTGATGAAAAGCCAGCAGGGCACCTGTAACGTCCTCTAACTCTAAGGACTCTTTCCCCCATGTCAGAGTTGTAACCAGATTCTCATATGTGGTAGAACCTGGGAGTGAATTCGAATCAACGCTTTGTCTTCGTCTTCGAACTTCACATCAACCCTCCTCAAATCACTGATTACCTGATTGAACATGTTGATGTGTTGGCTCAAATCCGAGCCATCAACCATTTTCAAGCTACTTTTGATAAAGCTTGTTCGTCAACGAGTTGGACATATACCGACTCTCCAGTTTCAACCAAACTGCTGCCAGAGATTCTTCGTCCATGACATGAAACATCACGTCATCCCCCAGACAAAGCCGAATAGTAGCCACCGTTCTCGCCTCGAGCTCCTTCCAATCTATGTCCGACATAACATCTGGTTTCGTCCCATATAACACCTTCACCATCCCTTGTTGCACCAAAAAATCCTTGACACGCCTCTGCCATAACCTGAAGTTACCTGTTCCATCGAACTTCATCACGTCGAATTTCGCAGAAGATGTGCTAATCCCAGCCATTGCAAATTAGGCTCTGATACCAATTGTTATTACCATGCACAACAATGATGAATAATATGGAATCGAAAGAGAGAAAGTAAGAGAGAAGAAAGACACAGATTTCACGTGGTTCGACAATTTGCCTACGTTCACAGGTGTGCGGCTATATTCAATAATATGTGTTAGGGTTACATCATTACATATTTGTAACAAAACCCTAATGTACGAACAAATACTAATCGTCCCCAAGCGACATAAACTTAATTATGCCCAACAGGGCCGTTGGCTCACTTTACTAGTACTCTCGTATTACTCTTTATGTCCAAGAGAATATAAGCCACTTATCCCAACATAAAATATCTTAATATTATTTGGACATCATAACAGTTATGTGGCTTTAGCACGTATTTTCACACGAGCATATCTACGGCACTAGTATAATATTTATCTAAAATTACTAACATTATTTGGGCATTACAACGGCGCTATTGTAAAATACCTAATAATATTTAGGCAACACAACTACACATTTGTAATATTTAAAAGAATGATTGAATATAATATCCTTCCATGAGATATTCAATCACATTTTCCCGAGTAATTTATGCATTATATCAACATAATTTAAAATAATTATACCTAGCACTCCTACTTCAACTAGCTCCAAAGCTTTCTTAAATATTTATCATCATTTTTCTTCTTTTATTTTCTTTTTTCTTATTTCTTTCTTTTCTTTTTCTACCTCACACTCTGCGTGAGAGAGAGTAAATTTTCTGAATGAAAAATGACTTGTGGTCCAGCCTATTTATAGGCAAAATTTTAGGACACTAGTGGAATTTTTTATAAAGTTTTCAATGTAGGTGCCAAAATCATGTTTGTTTTCACATTTGTTTTATTTTTCGATTCCAACTTCAACGTCTTTCTTCAGCACACAAAAATATTCTACCTGTTTCTCAAGTGTTCAAGTAAGTGCCTAGAATTTGACTCAGCCATTTCCTTTCTCTCTTTGTTTGAAAATTGTCTCAGCCTTTCTTATCTTTGTTTTGAAAAGTCCAACGATTGAAAAGTCAAAAATCATTTTTTTTTTTCTCTTCTTTCTTCTTTTGGTTCTCTTTTCTTCTTCTTTACATTGACCCATCTTAAAGACCCATTAATTAATCCGTGTATAAATTACATACAAATTTCCCACTATTTTAGTTAATATATTTTAAATCAAAGCATTTAAATCTTAAATGTTAAATTATCCGTAATGCGAATCAGAGCCTAGTTCGAATTGTCCACTTTTCAGTTCAAACTGAGGATATTTAGACATCAAATATATTTAATTCAACTTAAAACTATAATACTTAGTCATCCTAAAAAATTCCTTGGGTGTTACAGAAACAGAACCACCAACATACGAACATCCGAAGTGTTTGTCAAACTTGCCCCTATGATAACCTCAAACACCAATTCGAATGACCCCATCCTACAAGTGAAAATTAACATACTTGAGTAAAAAAAAATAAGAGGAAAAATAGTAGACTTTCTGAGTAATGAATAGAAAGGCTGCAAGAGTAGACTTTCTGATTATGATATTGGTAGAAGACATGAATGTGTGCCTGCATATGTCTGAGGGAGAAGTAGAGAGAGAAAAAGGCAGGGGTGTTTCCCTTTCACCTATCGTCACTAACACTCAATCATCACTAACACTTTCACATATCATCACTAACTTATTATCCCCTTTCACTAGATAAAAAGCAAGTGACATATTTGATTAGTGTAAAATATTGTATATTTAGACCCCCTAATTTGCATATGCTAAACCTTTAACTTTGTTATTTTCTAATGTTTTTAGTTAGTTTTAGTATTTTAAGTATTTTACAAGTCATTGAGGGAAAACAATAGTTTTAAGGGGAAAAATGCAAAGTTTAAAAGAAAGCACACTTTAAAAAGATCTAGATGATGCGGTTATAATTAACCAAGTCAAGGAAAGGGCTAAATTGGAATTTTTCTAATTGGAGTAAAAACTTTATTAGAATTCAGATTCTGCACATGTCATAGTATTTTGGCCATAACTTTACGTTCAAGTATCGGATTAAGATGAAATTAGAGGCGTTGAAAAGATAACTGAAAATACTATAAATCATTGTGAAATAAGATTTTCCTAATTTGGATGTCTGTTATACAAAAAGTGTCTCGTAATATAAGAACGCAAATCTGGACGAATTCTATTCCGATTTGTACTATGATTGCTTCAAAATTTGACTAGGAGATTGAAGTCCGATTTTTCTAGAAATTCTAGGGCTTCTAGGGTTTGTTTTCTTCTTATAATTAGACCTCTAAGCCTCAAGAAAAAGAGGGGAGAAACTAGAGACCAAATATATTTTCTTCTTTTTAGTTTAGTTTTTTTTTAGGTTAGGTTTTATTTTTCATAATCATGTGTAGCTAATTTCACAACTAAGGTTGAAGATTTTATTGGGTTTAATATTCCAATGTTTTACTTATTTTCAATGTGTGGAATAATTCATAGATATCTGTTGTGATTCAATGATAGATTTGATGATTTGAGATAATTTCACATAATTGATTGCTTGATTTTTATTCACAAAACAATTGGATATTGCTTGTGATTTATTCTACAGATACATTTGATGATTTGGTTTAAACCGGATATCTTTTGGGATTTGTGTCAAGAATAGATACATGGGATTTTTGATTAACTGTTTGAAGCATATTAAAACATACCTAAAATTTTAATTGTGAGAACTTCGGATTAATATTGATGAACATGGAGTATGTTGTTATGATTCGGTGGGGGTGGATTCCAAAACCTTAGTACCTTTTCTTTTGTTTTATTTTACTTTATTTAGTTTATATTTTCTTTTTATCAAAAATCAAACATTTTTTGGAACTAAGTTAATATTTAATTAGTTTAGAAACAAAATTGTTCTTCAAAAACACAATTCCCTATGGGATCGACCTCGCACTTGCAAACCCTTTATTACAAACGATTCGTGCACTTGCGAGTACAATTAAAATTCACACCAAGTTTTTTGCACCATTGCCGGGGAATTGTTTGATTTTTTAAAACAATTTATTTCTAAATTGATTTTATCTTTCTCCTAGTTATAATCAGGATTTTTGTTTGCAATTTGTTTTTGTTATTCCTGTTTTTTTTTTTAAAAAAAAAAATTCTTTTCTTTGTTTTGCTTGTTTTAATTTTTTTTTTTTTTTTTTTTTAAAAAAAAAATAGTTGATGTTTTATGTGGGATATTTGCATGTTAAAAAGTGAGAGTGAAGCATAAATTTTTCTTATGATAATTACAACAATTTTCTATACAACATGCTTCACTTTTTAGAAAAACATTTCTATACCTTTAGTCCTACCACTAGGTAAAAATTTCTATACATCAACTAATTTTTTTAAAAAATAATAATAATAAAATAAAATAAAACAAGCAAAACAAAGAAAAGAAAAAAAAATCATTTTCTTTTTCTTTTCTTTTTGGAGAAACATGAATAACAAAAACAAATTGCAAATAAAAATCCTAATTATAACTAGTAGAAAGATAAAATCAATTTAGAAATAAATTGTTTTCAAAAATCAAACAATTTCCCGACAACGGCGCCAAAAACTTGGTGTGAATTTTAATTGTATTCACAAGTGCACGAACCGTTTGTAATAAAGGGTTTTGCAAGTGTGAGGTTCATCTCACAGGAAATTGTGTTTGTGAAGAACAATTTTGTTTCTAAACTAATTAAATCTTAACCTAGAACCTAGTTCCAAAAAAGGTTTGATTTTTTATAAAAAGAAAACATAAACTAAATAAAGTAAAATAAAACAAAAGAAATGTACTAATATTTTGGAATCCACCCCCATCAAATCATAACAACATACTCCATGTTCATCAATATTAATCCGAATTTCTCACAATTAAAATCTTAGGTATGTTTTATTATGCTTAAAACAGTTAATCAAAACATTTCATGCATCCATTCTTTACACAAATTACAAAAGATATCCAGTTTAAACCAAATCATCAAATGTATCCATAGAATAAATTACAAGGGATATCCAATTGTTTTGTAAATAAAAATCAAGCAATCAATTATGTGAAATTATCTCAAATCATCAAATGTATCATTGAATCATAAAAGATATCCAAGAATCATTTCACACATTGAAATAAGTAAAACATTGGAATATTAAACCCAATAAAATCGGACGATAAAAACTTACATGAAAGTGTTGTTGTTCTTCATTGATGATGCTTCATCCTCAACCTTAGTTGAGAAATTAGCTACACATGATTATGAAAAATAAAACCTAACCTAAAGAAAAACTAAACTAAAAAGAAGAAAATATATTTGGTCTTTAGCTTCTTTCCTCTTTTTCTTGAAGCTTAGAGGTCTATTTATAGGGAGAAAACAAACCCTAGAAGCCCTAGAATTTCTAGAAAAATCGGACTTCAATCTCCTAGTCAAACTTAGAAGCAATCATAGTATAAATCGGAATAAATTTGTCCAAATTTGCGTTCTTATATTTGGGACACTTTTGGCATAGCAGACGTTCGAATTAGGAAAATCCTATTTCGCAATGATTTGTATTATTTTGGGTTAGCTTTCCAACGCCGCTAATTTCATCTTAATCCAATACTTGAACAGAATGTTATGGCCAAAATACTATGACATGTGCAGAATCTGAATTCTAATTTAATTTTGGCTCCAATTAGAGAAATTTCAATTTAGTCCTCTCCTTGACTTGGTTAAGCATAACCACATCATCTAGGTCTTCTCAAAGTATGCTTTCTTTTAAACTTTGCATTTTTCACCTTAAACCTATTGTTTTCTCTCATTGACCTGCAAAATACTAAAATATCAAAGCTAACTAAAACATTAGAAAATAACAAAGCTAAAGGTTTAGCATATGCAAATTACAGGATCCAAATATACAATATTTTGCACTCATCAATAAGCATAATAATAATTAAGTAACTTTTAAAATAGTTTATGTCTTGATAAGTTTGAACATAGCATATAAAATAGGTATAGTATTTTGAGGTTTGTGTAACAAATCAGGTAAACAATGCAATCAGGTACATTTTGTAACCACTATTCTTAAACAATCATATAAATGTTTTCCCAAAGTAGACAACATGACAAAGACCCTACAAAGGCAACTAAATAAATTGGATTTTCATACCACTATCGTTATTGCTATGGATCCCTCACAAAATGATAATGCAGAAACCGACAACATGTATGCACACGTGAAAGCAACATATGATCACAACTCACCAACTAAAGTCGACCCAAAACAAAAAGCGGATAAAAAGTACCAAACCGGCAAACCCAACATTCATATGTGAAAGCAACATCCCAACATAATAAATTTCGCAACATCGTAACATCCTAACATTCATTGAAGGAATTTCAGAAGAATTTCATACCTGGACAATATAAAACCCGAAAATCCCCAATTTCAAATACAACCCTAATTTTAAAAGATTCATTTTTTAACTAACCTCGAACCTCAAAATGGAAATCAGTGGTCTCGTGACAGAAATCCCTAATTTCCGTAACACACAGTCGCAATGTCACACTTTTTAGTTGTTGACAAACTGAAGAAATGCTCTGGTTCGAAGTTAGTATTTTTGAACTGGTCGGAGAACACGAGAGTAGAGTGGATTAAACTGGTCGAAGAACATAAGAGTTAGTTTTTTTTTTGTCTAAACACACGTGTGTTTTTTTAAAGGGCATTCCGGTAATTTAACAAGCTAAAATAAGGATATAAAGGGGACGTTAACCTCGAACAGTGCACATGACACGCACATGTTCACATTTTCGTCTGGTTTAACAGGTGAGGGTGACAGAATGGCTACATTGACAATTTTGGAAATTTTGGGGGGGTACATTACAAATTTTTATACTTTGGTAGCCAAATTGAAAATTGGTGACAACTTTGGGAGGGTATATATATATATATATATATATATATATATATATATATATATATATATATATATATATATATTCACAAAACAACGTCGTTTTGATTTGGTAAGTTTAGGACCTTTAGGTTATGTTAGGTTTTTTTCACTATCTTCTCAAAGTCATACCTCATTACATTTACAATTTTTTTCTTTTTATTTTATTTGGTAATTCAAATCTCAATGACTTTATGAAACAATGACCCTCTATGATTGATAATTGTGAATTGTGTAACAAGTTAAATCTTAATTTATTTAAGCTCGCATATAGTAATAACTGCATTATTTAATCTTCCATATAGATTTAGATAGTAATCCAAAATGCTCCTTACCTCATATGAGGATAGTAGATAATAACCGCAATAACCGTGCGGAAGCAGATAATGATCATATAATGCGTATCCAAATATCTAAAAATGATAATCCCATTTTGCGGATGTGGATGAATAATTGCATCCGCATCCGCATCCACATCCTAATTTTCACCCTAACCCCACGTTATTCATTCTTTTTCTTCTTCTTAATTAACCTCATTGTATTATGTTATGTTGGTCAATAACCTCCTCCTCCTCCTTCTTCTTCTTCTCCTTCTTCTATTAATCTCATTGTATTATGTTATTATTTGACCACTTGTCTCGGTTAGTAATGCAATTTTTTGAGGATACTTTGCCCATTTATGAGACATTCCCTAATGAACAACTTCCCAATCCCCTTATACCTTGGTTTGTTGATATTGTGAACTATCTTCTCACTGGTCAAATTAGGGCTGTGCAGCGGTTCGAAAGTCGGTTAATCGGTCAAGTCGGTTCGGTTAACCGACCAAGTCGGTTAATTACCCGACATTTAACCGACAAGAAAAATTTCCGAAATTTTCGGTTAAGGCGGTTTAGGCGGTTAGGGCGGTCGGTATGCGGTCGGTTAAGGTTTCGGTTAACGGTCGGTTAATCGGTTTTGGGCCTCATTTTTTATTTTGGGCCTCATTTTTTTTATGGGCCAAAATTCAAAAAGACTCAAAAAAATCAAAATAATTTTAAAGCCTTTAATCTTTATGCAATTATGCTTGAAGCTTGATTTGTTTCCAAATTGATTCTGAATTCAATCATATTTTAAGTCTTCTTATTAGGGATAAGTTTAAGCCCATGTGTGAGAATAAATACTAAATGTTTGAATTCACTCTTCTTCTTTTTTTGCAACTTCAATTTTTTGGGATAAAATTAACATATAGAAGTGATTGAATAAATTATCTTGCTTTGTTTCAGACCTTGGAAAAGTGCTTCTCCTTCCTCAATTCGGAGGGCTTCCTCAATGGGCCCGTAGTGGGTAAGAATTGTGTCGAACCCTTAATTAAAATTAAATATGAATTTTTTTTTTTGTTATTTTCAGCTCCGAGTATAAAAAAGGGCTATTTTTATATTTATTTTTTTCATTGCATGCAGGGGATACATTCCCTCTTGGATGTGCTTAACTTTGACAATCAATCGTTCACCACAAGGTATTTTTTCTCTAAGACTTAACTGGTGCTATAGGTTACTAGTTATTTTATTCAATCATTTGAGATAATTAAATTCCTTTTGCTCTTGCAGTACTTCAAGGAAAACCCAGATTACAATAATCCTGCTTACAACACCAAAAATGGAATATACTCACAAGGTTGTGGACTGGAAAATGTAATGATATCATGGGGGCATGATGACTACATGTACTTGGTATATATATTAATTATATATATATATAATTAATATATATTTCTATTCTGATATGTGGTCCAGTGGTCCTATTTTCACACAGCAAAATCAAAAATGGTCTTGAAACAAACAATAGCCAAGTCAAAAAATTCTAATGATAGGCTTGACAGCTGAAAAATCAAACAGAATATGAGTAAGTTAACATATATTATTCATGTACAGAACATGGTGACGTAGGCTCCATCAAGTCAGGCTTATAACAGACTAACAGTAGAATAAAACCTAATAGCTGAAAAAAAATCTAAACACAAGCAAGATTTGACAGATAATGCAATCAATGACTTTTTTTTTTTTTTTCCCTCAAGATCTAAACAAAACAATTACAAATTGACAATTCACGAACCAAATCAACAACTGGATTTAGGGAGATAAAGAGTTTCGGAGAGAAATTTAAAAAACAGAGACTTGAAGAGTGAATGGGATATAGTTATTAGTCAGCCATACGAGTGAAGCTGTCTCCTGGGCACAAAAATAAGACCAAAAGTGAAGAAATAAGACCAAAAACTATCTGTATCATCCTAAAAAATGCAAGAAAATAAAATTAAAAATGCATGAAAGTATGAAACATTGAAACTGATGAAAGACAGTCTGCATTCATTTGCTCAGAAATCCTTTGCATATTCTGGTAAATCAAATCATCAGATTATCAGAATATCAAATCAGGATTCACATCAAACAAAAAGAATATCTTCTGACTTCTATAGTTCTATCTCTATCTCTATCTCAATACCAACTCACAATAATAAGTATAAACTTATCACTTATCAAGTTTCCACCAACAGGCAACCACTCCAGAATTCCAAACATTACCAGTTCCAAATGCTCCAGAATTTCAAACAAAAGTTACAAAACCATAATTTAATAGTAACAAGCTAAAAATTACAGTTCTAAGTCTAACTCCAAAAGAGAAGAGAAATAAAAACTTCCTCCAACAGACATGTGATGAGTTGATGACTTTCAATTTGCTTCCTTGATCAGTTGATCCTTCAATGATCAAACAAATCAAAAAACATAAGTTATAAATATAGACTATATAGTGATCAATAAAAAAGAGTAAAAGACCATTAGATCACAAACAAGTAAATGTCAAGAAATTGAAGAAAATAATAAGATGAAAAAACATACCACTTACTTTCAACGTGACAAAGTATATCCTTCAAGCCTCATTGTCAAATGTAATGGAGTCAGACATAATTTCTACACAAGAAAATTTTAAAAGAATTAATAATTCAATCGAATAATTGGAACAATGAACAAATATGATTCACAAATATTACCTGAGTCAAGCTTATAGCTATCTTCATCTTCAAAAGAAGAAGATGTAACTCATCATTCTCACTGACATAAGAAGATCTCAACCAACTCTGAGTACATATAAGAGCCTCCACTGTTTTCGGAGCTAAAGAACTCCGAAAAGGATCTATGACATGACCCCCAGTGCTAAATGCGGACTCGAAGCAACAGTGGTGATCGGAATTGCCAAGACATCTCGTGCAACATCAGCTAGAACCGGAAACTTTGATGAATTTATCTTCCACCACGTCAAAGCATCAAAATTTTACTTGGTGGCTCAACATCTTCCGCAAAATATCTTTCTATCTCTGTCCGACACAATGCCAAATTTTTGGATGCCCGAAATGAATGGAAGTCTGTTAAAGCATTTTTTTTACTTCTAGAAGTAGTAGAAGCACCCGCACCCATGCCACCCACTGAGGCTGAATTTCCGCAACTCTGCTCTTCATTTGACTTGTCTCCACTTCCTCCAACGTTCGTTACATTCTTAGCATAGTGATTATACAACTGCTCCAATGTATTCTTCAATTTGGTGATAATCCTCTCTGTTTTTCTTCACCTACATTACTTCTGAACCAAAATTCTAAAATAATTATCTTGTAACGCGGATCAAGCACAGCAGCAACAAACAACAAAGGGTTAATTTTCTCAAAGTCTCCCAATACTTGTTGTATTTTATTTTCATCCTGATCGCCATAGAACTCAACAAATCATCATCACTCTCACAATACTCAATCAAAGCATTATAAACATTTTGGAGTACATTGAAATAATTGTTAGAAGTTGAGTATGAGGAACCCGATATCTCAATTGTCACCTCAATAAACACTTGCAAAAATTTAGCAAAGTTCTAACATTTTTCCAATCTTCATCAGCGGAACCCCCAACCCCCTTCTCCCTCCACCATCCTCACACAAGTAGTTCCCAAACTAACATCTTCATCTAACATTAGTTCAAATGCACTTCATACTTTTCTGCCACATCCAACATCATATAAGTGGAGTTCCATCGAGTTGGAACATCAAGAACCAATGAAGCATGATACCCAACTGTCTTCCTTTCCGCACAAGACTTGAAGATGGCCAATCTTGAGGGATCCTTTACATATTTCACCATATTTCGGATCTTTACGATTAATCATCTACATCTTTCATCCTTCATGCACAATTAAATTGATAATATGTGCACAACACCTTATATGAATAAACTCATGGCGACAAATAACTCTATTATTGGCCATAGTTCGCTTTTTAAACAATCAATCGCAGTATCATTTGCACTTGCATTGTCAAGTGATATTGTCAATAACCCTGAAATCCCCATTCCTCCAAACATTGCTCCAATTCTTTCGCAATTGTTACCCCTTGTGATCCGACACTTGGCGAAATGCGAATATTCTTTTTTGGTATTTCCAACTAGGATCAATGAAATGTCCAGTGATGCACATGTAATTTATATTTTGAATCGAAGTCCATGTGTCAATGGTTAAACAAACCCTTTGACTAGTTTTCCAAAACTTGGTCTTCATTGTTTCCTTAGTCCGCATATACAACTTGATACAATCCCTCATCAATGTATAGCGAGAAGGAAGCCTAAATCGTGGCTCAAGAACCTTGAACAATTTCTTAAACCCCATCTTATCCACAGTTGAAAAGGCATTTCATCCACAATAATCATCTCACAAAGCGTCTCCCTAATGATTTTCTCAGAGTACTTCGCAATCATTAGATTCTTACAACTACTAGTACCACATCACCCTCACTTGGCACAGACTCAAAAGTGAACTTAGATTGAGATACATCTTGATTAGCTAATAATGCTTTGTACTGTTGGCATGCTTTGACATGGTACAACATGTTAGAGGTTCATTGCTCTTTCCGTGACATTTATACTCAGCCCCACAATAATTACAATGTGCCACAGGTTTATCTGCAGGACTTTCTGGATCCTTAGTAAAATGTTGCCACGCTATGGATGTTTTCCTAACATTTCTTTTTCTTTTGTTCTTAGGGAGTGGTGGTCGTCCACCACGACCAGCACATCTAATCCCTTGTGTATCTGCCTTTAACTCTTCAGAATCACTTTCAACATCAATGCTTTCTTCAATACCTATTGAACTATCAATAGAGGAGATGGATAACAAGATGCAGCTACTGATGATGCAGGTGCAGGTGCAGGTGTAGGTGCAGGTGCAGAGGTACCAATAACCATAGGTGTAGGTGTAGGTGCATCCATCTGACTATCTGGATTATGAAAAAAAAATAATGATCAAAATTTTTTATATTAAATGATAAACTTTTTTTTAGCAAAGAAAGTATATTGGTGTAATACTTCATCTATCTAAAGAGGTTTACCTTGGAAAATTGATTCACAGCCTAAAAGCCTAAAATGAGTTGGACATAGATCCTAAAAGTTTTAAGAAATAATATACCTAAAAAATTGTTCTTGTTCAATGTTCAGTACTTCAGTTCCTAACTTGCTCTGCAGACTGCAATGGCCGACTCCCGACTGGCTGTTTCAAAAGAAATTAAAAATGATACATCAAAAACAATTAAAAATGATAGTATGATTATGATACATAAATCAAAAAATTAAGACTAAGAGAAGAGAGAGAGAGCTTCTCAAGCCTGTTGATCACTAAGATAGGGATGGAGAAAATAGACATGAAAAAGTCTACTGAAGTGAACTGTAGGTTAATCTCATGAGAATTGACAAGTAACCATTAAACTTGGGATAAGGTGCGAAGCTTTCAACAAAGTCCATAATGGGAGTTTTTTGGTTTGAAAGAAGAAAATGAGAAATAAACTCTCAACACTTTTGTGCAACTTTCTGCAAATTGCATGAATAAGGGTAAAATTAAAATTTGAGTTGGTAAGACAAAAGCAAACAAGTGTCAAAATTCAATGGAAATTTGCTGTGAACTTTTTCACAGCAAATTATCCCTACCAAGACACAACCATGCAGATATTGCTCGAAATAGAAAGGAAAAGTCAAAACTTCACACCCACCCACAAACTTCAAACACCAGCGCCTATACATACATTATTACTTAAACTGGAATTTCTATTAGAGTTCATATGCATGCCCTATTATACTTAACAGATATAATTTTCTTTTAAACTGGGTACGTTGTAGAAATTTCTTCGAATTACACAAGAAAATCAAGTTTTATAGACTTAGTTGGAAGAAATTTCCTCCGACCAGTTTGAAAGAAATCTAAAATTATCTAAAATCACTCTCGTATTCTGGAACAACTGCCGACATTTTTCTAATTACACAGAATGCCCCATAATTCCCAGATCCCAAATTAGTCCCTACACAATAAAGTCTTCACCTTTGCATTTATAAAGAATTTAAACAGTTACAATATTCAAGAAATCATAATCATATAAGTAACATAATATTCAAGAAATTAAAAACCACTGAGTTCAATAACTTGCTCTGCAATGGCTGGACCCGCAAGGGAGAACCGGAGAAGAGCCGAAGAGGGCAGTCGGCAGACTCGGCACGACGGCGCTGAGCAGTTGGCGACTCGGAGCTGGGCAGGTCACCGATTCATGGTGGCCAGGTGGGGTCGTGGGGACTCGAGGAGTCGGGGAGGCACCGCAGGCAGGACTCACTGACTCAAGCGTCGACGCCGATGCCGTGAAGCACTGAAGGTTACTAGGTTAGCCTGGTTAGGTGACTTAGGTCAAGCGACTCAAGCCGTCAAGGCCTCAAGGTCAAGGTTCACTAGTTCTGTACTTCTGTGGTTCAGAATGAAGAGTGAATCAGTGAAGAGGTTTGATGCGAATCATGCGATGACTATATAGTCAGCCCAAAACGGCTTCGTTTCATCTGTAACCAAACGACGCCGTTTTGAATATTTTTTTTTTTAAATGAATTGAAACGAGTACGACGTCGTTTATTTATCATTAAAACGACGTCGTTTCTGCTTAGGCGGTCGGTTAACCGACCGGCTAACCAGTCGGTTACATTTCGGTCAAATATCAGGACGGGTCGGTTCAGAAAGTCGGTTAACCGACTAACCGACCGCCTACCGAACCGACCAGTTTTCGGTAAAAAGATTCTCTTCCGACTACCGAACCGAATTTTGTCGGTTAAGTCGGTAGGCCGTCAATTTCGGTTCGGTCGCGGTTCGGTAGGCGGTCGGTAGGCGGTAATCGGTTAATCTGCACACCCCTAGGTCAAATGCCTTCGCATTGGACAAAGCAAGATAGGGAGATTAATTTGTAGTAAAACGTTCTGAGACATTCCCTGGTGATCAGCTGATGCACATCTCCCAATCCCCTATACCTTGGTTTGCTGATATCGTGAACTATCTCGTCACTAGTCAAATGCCTTCGCATTGGACAAACCAAGATAGGGCTACTAATTCGTAGCAAAACGCGCTATTGCGCGCTTATTGAATGCATGCATGCAAACTGTAAACCAAAAGATCTTGCAAATCTTCTCTTGTTTTTTCTTAGCATCTTTTTCTTTTCTTAAACAAAAATCATTTAGCAAATCTTTGTGCAAATCTAAACAAAATTAGAACTTTTTGACTTTGATTTTAACATTCCCTTCACATAATTTCTCTTTTTTTAAAAAAAATAAATAAAATAAAATTATGAGCATCTTTATCTTTTCGTAAGAAGCAAAAATTACTTTTTCTGCTTCTTCTTCTATTAATCTCTTCTTCTTCTTCAATTAATCTCATTGTATTCTGTTATTTTGACCACTTGTCTCAGTTAGTAGTGAAATTTTATGAGGATACTTTGCCCATTTTTGAGACATTCCTGATGAGCAGATGATGCATATCTTCCAATTCCTTGTACCTTGGTTTGCTGATATTGTGAACTATCTTGTCACTGGTCAAATGCATTCGCATTGGACAAAGCAAGATAAGGCTATTAATTTGTAGCAAAACGCACTAGTGCTCGGTTATTCGATGCATGCATGCAAACGGCAAACCAAAAGACCTTACAAATCTTCTCTTATTTTTTTCTTAGCATCTTTTTCTTTTCTTAAACAAAAATCATTTAGCAAATCTTTGTGCAAATCTAAACAAAATTAGAATTTCTTGACTTTGATTTTCACATTCCCTTCACATAAGTTATCTTTTTTTTTAAAAAAAAAAAAAATTATGAGCATCTTTATCTTTCGTAACAAGCAAAAATTATTTCTTCTGCTTCTTCTTCTATTAACTCCTCATCATCTTCTTCTTCTTCTATTAATCTCATTGTATTATGTTATTTTGACCACTTGTCTCTGTTAGTAGTGAAATTTTCTGAGGATACTTTGCCCATTTTTGAGACATTCCCTGATGAGCAGATGATGCACATCTCCTAATTCCCTGTACCCTGGTTTGTTGATATTGTGAACTATCTTGTCACTAGTCAAATGCCTACGCATTGGACAAAGCAAGATAGGGCTAATAATTTGTAACAAAACGCGCTATTGCGCGCTTATTGAATGCATGCATGCAAATAGCAAACCAAAAGACCTTGCAATCTTCTCTCTTTTTTTTTCTTAGCATCTTTTCTTTTCTTAAACAAAAATCATTTAGCAAATCTTTGTGCAAATCTAAACAAAATTAGAACTTCTTGACTTTGATTTTAACATTCCCTCCACATAATTTATCTTTTTTTAAATATATATATATATATATATATATATATATATATATATATATAATATATATATATATATTTATATATATACCTTACAAATCTTCTCTGTTTTTTTTCTTAGCATCTTTTTCTTTTCTTAAACAAAAATCATTTAGCTAAAATCTTTATGCAAATCTAAACAAAATTAGAACTTCTTTGATTTTAACATTCCCTTCACATAATTTATCTTTTTTTTAGACAAAAGAAAAATTATGAGCATCTTTATCTTTTCGTAAGAAGCAAAAATTATTTCTTCTTCTTCTTCTTCTATTAATCTCTTATTCTTCTATCATCTGTTCTTCTTCTTCTTCTCCTTCTTCTATTATTATTCTCATTGTATTATGTTATTTTGACCACTTGTCTCGGTTAGTAGTGGAATTTTCTGACGATACTTTTTCCATTTCTGAGACATTCCCTGATGAGGAGCTGATGCACATCTCTCAATCCCTTGTACATTGGTTTGTAAATTTTGTGAACTATCTTGTTACTAGTCAAATGCCTACGCATTGGACAAAGCAAGATAGGGCTAATAATTTGTAATAAAACACGCTATTGCGCGCTTATTGAATGCATGCATGCAAATAGCAAACCAAAAGACCTTGCAAATCTTCTTCTTCTTTTTTCTTAGCATCTTTTTCTTTTCTTAAACAAAAATCATTTAGCAAATCTTTGTGCAAATCTAAACAAAATTAGAACTTCTTGACTTTGATTTTAACATTCCCTCCACATAATTTATCTTTTTTTAAATATATATATATATATATAATATATATATATATATATATATATATATATATATATATATATATATATATATACCTTACAAATCTTCTCTTGTTTTTTTTCTTAGTATCTTTTTCTTTTCTTAAACAAAAATCATTTAGCTAAAATCTTTATGCAAATCTAAACAAATTAGAACTTCTTTGATTTTAACATTCCCTTCACATAATTTATCTTTTTTTTAGACAAAAAAAAAATTATGAGCATCTTTATCTTTTCGTAAGAAGCAAAAATTATTTCTTCTTCTTCTTCTATTAATCTCTTATTCTTCTATTATCTGTTCTTCTTCTTCTTCTTCTCCTTCTTCTATTAATCTCATTGTATTATTTTATTTTGACCACTTGTCTCGGTTAGTAGTGGAATTTTCTGACGATACTTTTTCCATTTTTGAGACATTCCCTGATGAGGAGCTGATGCACATCTCCCAATCCCTTGTACATTGGTTTGCAAATTTTGTGAACTATCTTGTCACTCGTCAAATGCCTTCGCATTAGACAAAGTAAGATATGACTACTAATTTGTAGCAAAACACACTATTGCGCGCTTATTGAATGCATGCATGCAAACGGCGAACCAAAAGACCTTGCAAATTTCTCTTGTTTTTTTCTTAAACAAAAATCATTGAGCAAATCTTATTCTTCTATTATCTGTTCTTCTTCTTCTTCTTCTTCTTCTTCTCCTTCTTCTATTAATCTCATTGTATTATTTTATTTTGACCACTTGTCTCAGTTAGTAGTGGAATTTTCTGACGATACTTTTTCCATTTCTGAGACATTCCCTAATGAGGAGCTGATGCACATCTCCCAATCCCTTGTACATTGGTTTGCAAATTTTGTGAACTATCTTGTCACTCGTCAAATGTCTTCGCATTAGACAAAGTAAGATATGACTATTAATTTGTAGTAAAACGCGCTATTGCGCGCTTATTGAATGCATGCATGCAAACGGCGAACCAAAAGACTTTGCAAATCTTCTCTTGTTTTTTTCTTAGCATTTTTTTTTCCTTAAACAAAAATCATTTAGCAAATCTTTGTGCAAATCTAAATAGAATTAAAACTTCTTAGACTTTGATTTTAACATTCCTTTCACATAATTTAACTTTTTTATTAAAAAATAAATAAAAAATAAAATTATAAGCATCTTTATCTTTTCGTAAGACTCAAAATTACTTCTTCTTCTTCTATTAATCTCATTGTATTATGCTATTTTGACCATTTGTCTCGATTAGTAGTGAAATTTTTCGATGATACTTTGCCAATTTCTGAGACATTCCCTGATGAGCAGCTGATGCACATCTTCCAATCCCCTGTACCTTGGTTTGCTGATATTTGGAACTATCTTGTCTCTGCCCAAATGCCTTCGCATTGGACAAAGCAAGATAGGGATATTAATTTGTAACAAAACGCGCTTTTGTGCGCTTATTGAATGCATGCATGCATGCAAACGGCAAACCAAAAGACTTTGCAAATCTTCTCTTGTTTTTTCTTAGCATCTTTTTCTTTTCTTAAACAAAAATCATTTAGCAAATCTTTGTGTAAATTTAAACAAAATTAGAACTTCTTGACTTTGAATTTAACATTCTCTTCACTTTAACTGGTAGCATGTGACTGTTAAGCCTCGCACATGCATTGTGTTATTTTGGTCAAGTTATAGATACAACTAATTTCTTTAATTGTGTTTGTTAAGCCTCACACATGCCACGTTTACATTAATAAAAGCACAAAACATTCTAAATTGGTAGGTTGCCTAGGTGTTTTATTGTTTTGACGTAAGCATGGGATTAAGTGAAAGCAAATGTCGAGGCTAGTTCATAATATCGATTTGTTTTTTGCTTGTGGGCGAGATGATGTGATTTTATTTTTATTTTCTAAGCACATTATGTTGATTGTTGCTGTAATGGTTTTGTCGTTTTTTTCTTTTCTTTTTCTGTTTACTTATACTTTTATTTTCTTTTTTCAAAGGAAAATAGAGATCCACTTACTTGTTTAATTGTTTGTCATAAAAAATTCTCTGACATTGAAGCAATGTTCTGTTTATTTCGGCGTAAAATATTTTATGAAAAATGATTTTGGCATTTTCTCGTGTTAAGTGAGGGCAAAAACAATGGTCAACGAAAATCATTTTCAGTTTGATCGTAAAAGCCTCTTTAATTTTTGAAAAACCGTAAATCGTTTTCTGAATTTAAACTATTTATTCTTGCAGGCACATTTGTAGGAATCATCCACCGCCGGGCATTGGAGTTTGTTGGTAACCTGAATATACCGCGGAAGGTTCTCGTTTACCGGACTTTGGGGCTGGCGTCGGCAACGTCCTGCCACCGTCGCTAGATCCCTGCTACCGAAATCCGGCTGTTCTGTGCCGGATTTCGGCCAGTTGGGCGGAATCAAGAACAAATGGCCAGATTCCTGCCAAATTCGTCAGAATCCAGCCAGTCCTGATTCGACAAATCTGGCCAACCCAGATTCCGGCGAATCTAGCCGAAATCTAGCACAAATGGACGTTGGTGATTTTTTGCCGTTGTGATTTTTCGTACGAGCCAAACGCCGTAAATTATTTTTAAAAAAAATAATTTCGTCGAAAATATTTACGATAAAAATCATTTTACGTCGAAACAAACGGAGCATAAGTGATTTATATATTTTATTTTTGCTTAACTTGTACAAAAACGTTAGGGATAATGCCATGAAAAAATCCAATTTGTTGACATTTTATTTTAGTAGATCGACCACCTAATTAATTTCAATAATTTTTCTTTTCCATACATCTTTTTTTGGTTTATAGGAGGCTCAATAGACAATAGACCACCTAAAATCCTTCTCTCTTGGTGTCCACATTTTTTATTCAATTATACGAGATTTTAGTTGAACTTGTTAATTCTTTCACTTTTTTTTTCATAGAATTTGAAGCCATAAATATTAGATTATTTTTGAATTGTGAGTCTTTTCTAATGTCTATACCTCTCTATGTTTTCAATTAGATTTTTCCCTCTTTTCAACATTTTCAAATTACTATATAACTAGCTTCATATTATTCACACGAATTTTTCGTTAATAGTAGTAGTGGATATTCTAGATTTTATTAAAGCACCTATCACCAAACCTTTAGAACAAAATAGATTTCAAAAATAAAAATAAATAATTAATAAATAATAATAAAAGAATATAAATTCGGAGTACAAGGTTGGGCCAAAGCCTAAAAGAAGAAGGAAAAAAAAACAAAGAAGGGAAGGGCTAGCCCATTCATGATGACTAGGGCATGAAATTGCTTTAGCCCATGAGACTGTTATATTGAAAAAATAAAAATAAAAATAAAAAGGAAATTAATTTGAGCATGCATCTCAACCGTCCACATAATGTTACGGCCCCTCGGATTGCGAGTCCCCATGGACAAACGGTAGAGATGCAACTGTAGCGGTCCAGTAAGTCGGAGAGAGAAACAGAGATCACGCTCTGACTGAACCAGACCCACAAAATTTCTCATTGAAACTCCAATGGCGGACCCAAAAGCAGAGCCAGCAGTATCTCCAAAAGGTATATAAACATTGAATCTCACTTTAATCTTCATTTTGTTCACTCCCATATCTATATATGTGTTATTTTTAATTACAATCTTCATTTTGTGTATTTGTTAATTTTAATTTTGCGAGACTACACTTTAATCTATTTAAAAAGTTGATCATAGGGATGGCTTTGTGTAAATGAGTTCTATTTGCAATCCTATTCACTGAGAGTGCTTTGGTTTTTGAAGATGTTTAATTTGTATCAATCTTAGCTCTGGCAATTGGGTTTTCTGTAAAACCGTTTACTTGCATGTATGATCCTTTTTAAGCGACTGGTCAATTCCTATTCTTCAATATTGATCAGTTTTCTCTGGTTTCCTGGTGTTGGTTTTTAAGGGATTCTAATGAAAAACTACCAAATTTATGCGGTCATTCTTTTTTTATCCAATGTTAGTTGAATCTTTATCCAAAAGATTTGTTAGTTAAATAGTTTGGCATCATGTGCTCCATTTGTTTCAATGGATAGTTCTCTCCTAAGGGGAAGAAAAAAAGAAAAGAAAAGAGAGAGAATTCTGGAAATAGATATTTCCTGAAGTCATCTAAGGAAACATCAAACATGGTAAATATATTTGCCCAAAGCTTCTTTGGTAGTCTCCATTGGATAAATGGAGCTTTAAGTTTAGTGTTTTCTATGCTGAGAATCTTATAGCAATTGAATTTCATGCATGTAACCTTTGGAGTTAAAATAATTAAGTGTCTCTTTGTTTTTTTTTCCAAGAAGAAAAAGATGTCAGAGCGCCGAATATAGTTGAGAGAGCTAAGGAAGAGATGAAGCAATAATTCACACTGAAAAATCACCAAAACATGACAAGGAAACACATGGAAGGAGTGATGACATTGACGAGAACACCCCGATCGATGAAGTCAAGGGGCAAATGTGTTTGAACGAGTGAAGGAAGAGATTGAGGCCCTTGTTGAAGCAATTCATCCGAAGAAAGAATCCAAAAGTCATGAGTGATCTTATAAGTGAGAGGTGGGTTGAGCCTCTGTCATAAGAAGGTTTGAGAAATTTATCTGTCAATTGAGATTAGAAAAGAGGATTTAATATTGTATCATAACTGATACTTAATTTCTATGATATGTATGTTTGTTGCAATTTTACTATCCCGATGAAATCAATCGTGACTGAATTTTGTTCGGTTATTCCATTTTCTCATTGACTACTGAAATTATTTATTCCCCTTTCTATCATGGTGGTAATTCTCTCGTCGGATGAAAACATATGAGAAAAATATCCATAATTCCTCAAATGATTATCATGTTATTTGGTATGTGATTCTATTGTTTAGGATATTTGGTTGGAATTTTACACATTGAGACAAGTAACAGATTTTAAAGTTCCCAAATTGTAAAACCCACTGACAACCTTGCCATAGTTGCATTATAATATGTTTCACGTTGCAGTAGCCAGCTAAGATTAGTGTTAGATGCTGATACCAGTTTGGTATCATTCTTATAGTATAGGAGAAGCAGGAAGGGGTTGGTTTGATTATCCTAACCTTTGTTGCTTTTAATCGCCTTAGTCAGATTAATAATTTAGTTGGAATCATCAATCTGGGTTTGTGTTTTATCACAATGCATACCGACTCCTTTATGTGATGTGTTACCTGTGGCAGCTGAGATTTACTTATATAGCTATAACTTGAAGCTTGTCAGATTCTAAACCTGCAGTAACTGATTTCTGATAGGGCTAATTAATTGTTGGATAATGTCATATGATTCCCTTCATCTGATGTCTTCAGTCTCTTATCATAAGTCGTAACCCACCAGGACCTAATAATATAATTGTCTGTACTTAGTTCAGATAAGGTATATTAATGAAACATTTGGATTTCTCAACAAGTTGAATGAGTTGGTATTTCTTGGAACTTGCTCCTTCTGGTATTTTGTGTATCATAAAATGGATTGCTCTCAGTTAATTTTACTGTCATTTGTGTTGAGGGACATCTCCTTTGATGAGTTCTGCTAGATGGTAGAGTTTTGCTTTTAAATGTTCTATATGAAGGATGCATTATCTTATGTCTTCAATTGTCCAAAGATGCCATTGCTTGATTACCACAAAGTTGACAGTGCAACAAAGTTAAAGCATAGGATGATCATGGCTTTGTATGAAGACTGAAACTGCGGTAATTACTCTGTTTAACAGGCTTTTTAGGAGCACAAAAGTATTGAGGAAGAAGAACTAGGTGTGTGGAAAATAGAATTTGATGTTTGTCTATGTTGAGGGTTTTTCTGAAAACTAGATATTCCAGTATATGTATTTTCCCACTAACTTATATTAAGTCAATTTAATACTCTTCTCTAAGGACAATTTTGGCCCTCAACTCGGAGCTTATTATAGTTCAAGCTTGTTTTAGAAATATTTCATAGTTTTGGCTTTTCCTTTAACTTCCCGTACTCCAACCATTCCCTCTTTGACCTTATGAAGTTCTTAATGGAAAAGCTACAATATTGCTCGGATTCTTTCTGCTGGGTGAGGTTGCAAAAGGAGGAATTTACACTAGCAATACATGCTT
>JAJPGS010001610.1:0-59332 GCA_028654335.1 Alnus rubra | reverse complement strand
TGAAGCCTCAACACATGAGTCTATTTTGTCAAAATATATATACATTTCGGCAAAGCGTACAAGTGCATGCATATATATATTTTTTCCTGGTTGATAAAAACCAACATTTATCCTTACTTTAACATGAATCATGTTTGTAAAAGAAGAGTATGAACTTATCTGGTGAATTCGATGAAGATAAACTGTCTTACTTGGAATTCCTTATCTTGCACTCCCCTCGATATGGGGCTCTTTGGGAGAGTTCCTCAAACTGGACCCTCGATTCGGATTGGTCCCTCGGCATGTGACTATGCACTTCGGAGGATGGCAAATCTGGAGGGGTCCTCGGAGTGTGCCATTTGGAACTAGAAGCTCGGGCATAGGGTCCTCGGGATAGTACCCTCGGAATAATACTCTCGGTATGTGTCATCTCGGTACATACTTTTCACCTCGGTAGAACACCCTCGGGTCTATCTTTTCTCCTTGGTAGAACGCCCTCGGATCAAACTTCTCGGATTATACTTTCTTCTCGGTATGACACCCTCGGGTCTATCTTTTCACCTTGGTCACCCTCGGATCTATCTTTTCACTTGGATAGAACACCCTCGGATCTATCCTTTCTCCTCGGTAGAACACCTCGGATATTTTTTCCTCGGTTAAACACCTCGGAGTATACTATCCTCCATACATACTCCTCTTTTTTTTTCTCTTTTTTTTTTTTTTTTTTGGCCGAGTCAAGGCCGAACTGCTCAAATCCTTTTACCATCAGCTTGGTGAGGAGTCTAATCTCCATGTGGGTGCTATCTTCCCCTTCGACCTTCGACTTCTATATTAAAGTCTTCAACTGGTAATGAATCATCAGCATCATTGTCGCAGCAAACATCCTCAGAAACTTGACAAGTTTGCTTAATTAGCAGGTTTCCAATAATAAAGAAAAATGAGCAAAAATGATCCACCAATAGGTGGTTGTGACCATGCTGGTCCACATATTCCAATAAACAATGTCTGGTTCTGGGATTTTATCAATTAGTGTACGTGCAATCCCCTTGCAACCAGAATTTGCATAGAAATGAACCAAAGTCGTCTTTACAACCAACTTTTTCTTGAAACCAGTTCTCAGAACAACCCAATGAATAGCCTTTCTAATTCACAATGCATTCAGAATCGAATATACGCCGGATGGCAAACCCAAAGCCCAACAGCTAAGATAGAGAAGCAAGACCTCTTCATATAATCCACAATGCAAAGGCACCTGACTAAAAACTCATCTCGAACTTGGTTCTGTCTGAATCTTAGTAGAATCAGCCACTAGATCATCTTCTTCACTGAGTGACTACCAAATAACAGTGATCTCGCCTAGGGCCTGAAGAATCTGGTCCACTGCCGAGATGTCCCCGGGCTCCAACATCTTACTGGGCAAAGACCCGAGGTGCCGGGTCTGGGTTTTGACATCTTAAGGATTGCGATCGGGATCCTCTATGTCAACTGTTCAGGAAGAGCCCGGGATGAGAGCCAGAAGCTACTGGCTGAACTACAGTGGCAATGGAGGCATCGTGCTTGACCTCATACCACCGATTGGTGAGGATGAACGCTATTTTCTAGGGTCTTCATCTTGGTCCTCTGAACTTTGGTGGAAATCTTGATGTTCTTCGAAGAGGAAACCAGGACCTGAACCGGGTTAGACATACTGGATGGGTTGGATTCTTTTCTTTTCTTCTTTTTGAGCTGACTTCTTTTTTCTTTTTCTTCTACACCGCTACCCTCTGGCCTCTGTCTTCTTTTCTCTGTCAGTCTCCTCCTCTCTCTTATTTCTTCTCGTCTCTTTTTTTTGTTTTGCCTTGGTGTTCAGAAAAATTGTACTGTTGGCCTCGGAGGTCGAGAACCTTCTGGGTGAGTCTCGGAGGTTCACAGTTTCTGAGCGCGAAAACCAGAGCTCGGGGGTCCTGTGACTGCGTCCCGTTCTCTGTTCTGAGCGTTGTCTAGAACACCGAGATGAGTTTTGGGCGCTGGACTAGCTTGTCGGACTGGTTCAACGTCTGGAATGACACTTTCATACCCTGGGTTGCTGCCGACTAGTGGTGGGCATGCCGACACAGCAACAATAAATAAAGGCTAGGAAGAGCTTGCCCGATCATCGAGGTGGCTCCATGTTCCAGCAACATTCGTCGAGTCATGACTCGATGCTTGGGGTCTCGGACTTCTGGCTTAGGCCGGAGAAGTATCTCACATGAAGTCTCAGGCTTTCTTGTTTACAGAATCTCCCTTACAATCACCATCTGTGACTTCCAGCCCATCATGACCCACGACGAGCAGGGGATCCTCATGGCCAGTCACTGTTTCGTCATGCTTCCTGTGTGTCTCGGTGAACTGCAGGTACCCAAAATGCCCGGGATTCATGGGCTCCAACATCTTACTGGGTGAAGACCCGAGGTGCGGGGAGTTCATGGGCTGAACTCGGACATTCCCAGGCCCCGGGAGACCGTGGCTTGATGGAGACAGTAGATGCCACGAGTCTCGGAGGATTAGTCGATAGCTTCAGGGTCAAAGGAGAGCATCCCGAGTTGGATTTCATGGAGGCGGGGAACTCTGATCTCCTACAGCTTTTGTTTTTTCTTCTTGACCCATCTTTTCTTTTTGCTGGGCCTTTATTTTCTTCTCTCTTGACTTGAATGGCATGTGGCTGTTAACCACGTGGTCTCTTAACTCTCACCACACTTCTTCTTCTTCACCAGGTTACTGCCGATTTGCGGTGGAAACAAGTTGGTTACCATTACCTTGATATCCAGCGGCTGAGATCAGACTTCTAGCTTGGGCCAGATACTCGAGACTGAGTCCAACGTTCGTGAAAGAACCAGTTCTAGCCAACTCAAAGGCCGGTTGTTGAGGATCTACTGTCGCCTCGGTAGTTCACATCACTGGGGCTTTTGATTGTCACAGAGTCGGTGGGAGTGGATCACGTTGAATCCCCTTCGATGCTCCGATGGTGCCGGTGCCATGCAGGTTCTGCTCCGGGCGTTGGCCGAACGACAGAGATGGATTTTGTGTGATGGACTGGCTCGCCGAACTGGTCAAACCAGGATAAAGGATAACACTTTTTTACTTTTTCACAATTGGATGGCACCAGACACTGATTCCATGAAGAGAGTCATAACTCGAAGGCCGACGTCCTCTCATCCTTGGAAGTCCAAAATCTTCTGGGTTTTTTTCTTACTGGAAATCTCCAGCCCACTAGGCGAAACCCGTCGTTTACACTTTGCCAAGCTTGCTGGCTTATTTGGATCGTGAGGCCGAACCCACTACTTGGATCGCAGGACCAAACCCAACTTCCCACCGAGACCCATCCACCTTGGAATTTTGGTTCGGGAAGCAGATCTGAGTCTGAACCCAGCAGTTCTGGGAGTCCCAGTAATGGCCGCTGACTTGGTGGCGTTTGATGAAGCCTTCGGAACAAACAACCCATAGGCTTGGTTTTTTTTTTTTTTTTTTTTTGATTTGTTTTTCAGAAACAAATCGATCCATCATCACCGAACAAATTGTTGAGTTTGTATGAACATGAATTTGAGTCTAAACCCCCGTGTAAAATTGTTGCCTCTGTGCCTCTGAGCGTAGATCTAGATGATACTATACCACATCTGTATATTTCAGCACCGATTTGGTGTGACCAAATTCTGATATGGGATTTCAATCTTCATTTGATCACGCAGTCACCGTTGCGGATTTATTTTTGAGAGAACTACGTCGGTTCCCACAGACGGCGCCAAACTGTTGGTACAGTTTCCGGTACGGTGACGTGTTGCCTTGTGATTCGTTGCCTTCCTTGATCTTCGCTCTCCTCGTAATCTGCAAAATAATAAACGGCTCGTCGGCTCGTGGGGGTGCCGACCATACCCCACTCTGATGCTTAAGTCAGTTCAAACTATTTATTTCTGGAGAGTATCAATAATCTCAGAGCTTAGAGAATCTGCCTGTCCAAATACCTGACGTTGTAGTCTTATTTATAGACTCACAGTTCACAGTATGAAACTACTGGAGTGCTTGGAGCATAATCTAATTAGGAGTCTGAGTCCTAGATCACATAGTCTTTAATCTTATCTTCATAGAATTCAAATTGGGTAGTAGAGTCCAAACTGGATATGACACTCTCTTTAGCTAATTTCATTCTATTAGGTACCTTATCCCATATTTGATGGGATAGAAGTCTATCTTGATATATTTGGGATATGCGGCTTTTTGAAGATAATGGATGGTCTTGTACTTAAGTCTAACCTGGCCGGGTCAACCCGATGGGCTCAGCCCCGATACTACCTTAGGCCCACGTGTCTTTGGAGCTGATTATTTCTCCAACACACTTCTTGATTATCATCAACAACAGATATTTTTCAGTTCCTTAAGGAATTGAATAACTCATTTGCTCACATTAGATGACAAATTATACTCCTTGATCTTCTACTACTAATCAAAAAAGTGTTTTCTTTGTTCTTCAAGAAGACGCCAGAGAGAGATTGCTTCTTCAATTGGATATCTAAACCACAATACTGCAACATTGTTAACTAAATATGTCACAACACCTCAAAATCGACTTGTTAAACAAAATATTTCTCGCAAGGATCGTCCTACATGTAGTCACCATGGTGTTCTTGGCCATATAGCCGAAAAGTGTTGCAAGTTGCACAGGTATCCACTTGGTTACAAGTTCACCAAAGGAAAAATCTACTCCTCATTCTGCTAATCAAGCATCTGAGCATGAAATTTCTCACGTACCTATCACTCATGAACAGTGTCAACAATCACTCTTTGCAAATATGTCACATGATCTTCCTTTATCTTCTAGGTCTTCTCTTTTTAGACAATAAACACTCTTTTTTGTCCTCTTCTTTGTTTAAAATTGCTACCAGTGATAGTTTAAATGATAATCGTTGGATTATCGTCACTAGCGCCATCGATCATATGATTTGCTCAATTTCATATTTCACGAGTATTACTTCTATAGTTTCCAAATGTGTCAAGTTGCCAAATGGTCAATTTGCTTCAGTCACTCACATAGGCACAATTAGAGTTTTCGAAACAATTATTTTAACTGAAGTCCTTTGTGTTCCATCTTTTTCGATCAACTTAATCTCGGCCAGTAAACTAATCAGCAATTTGCATTGTTGTGTCATATTTCTCGTTGGTTTCACTACAAAAAACTTTGATTTCTTCCAATGTTTGTCCAATTGGAAGACAATTGAAGTGGGTAGAAAACAAAGAGTCCTCTTTCACTTATTGCATAAACTAAAGTCTTCTAATGATTCTCATTTTTCTTCTAAAGTTTCAGGAGCTCCAACTTTCACAGTAAACGTAGCTATTTCGGCCAATATTTGGCATTTTTATTATGACATTTATCATATTCCTGAATCAAAATGTTGCATCATATAGCTCCTCAGATTTCTTTTGCTTCAAATAAATTATGCATAATCTGTCCCTTAGCCAAGCAACTCAAATTGTATTTTCCCATTAGCAACTCAATTTCTAGGCAACCCTTTGTTTTGATACGTTGTGACATTTGGGGACCATTCTTTGTAAAATCTACTACTGGTTCTTGGTTTTTTTCTTCTTCTCATTATTGTAGATGATTATTGTCGGTTCAAATGGGTTTATTTGATGCATAATAAATCTCAAACCCACTCCTTCATTCAATCTTTTTTTTTTTTTTTCTCATTTGATTGAAACACAATTCAATCTTAAAATTGTGCGTTTACGATCTAAAAATGGTGTTGAATTTAATATGGTTGATTTTTATTCATGCACAGGTATAATTAATCAAATAAGTTGTATTAAAACACCTCAACAAAATGCCATGTGTTAGGTTTTAGGCTGGCTAATTTGATGATCAAAATTCATGATGTGATATGGTTTAAGTTTAATTCAAGCGTTGTACATGTTTTTGAAAGAAAATTCACAAGTTTGTACAAGTCCATACGAACGAGGTCTGCACCATGTTTGAACGAGTTGTTTCAGAAGTTTTTTACAAGTCAATCAAAAAGGCTCGTTTGCAGTCTCGTCTGAAGATAGGTTCGAACGAGGCATATTAAAGAGTATATAAACACACAATGATGGATTGGCAGTGTGGCTCGTCTGAAGTCGCGTTCAATATCATGTTCGAATGAGAAGTGACCTGATGAAAACGGAAGTGCTCATTCGTAATCTTGTGCTCCGTTTGTTTCGATGTAAAATGGTTTCCATCGTAAAATGGTTTCAGGGAAGTCATTTTTCAGGAAACCATTTTCCGTCGAAAGTATTTTCCGGTGTTTGGCGCGTACGGAAAATCGCAAATATTTTTTTATATTTTTATTCAATCATATTAACTTATAAAAATCAATTTTTATTCACAACATAAAAATATTAATGTAAAATAATATAAAAATCATCGATGACGAGATTCGATCTCTGACCGACAAGATTCTGATAATTTTTACCAGATTACGGCTAATATAGCCAGAATTCGAGATAAAGGCCGAAATTTGGACAGTTTCGTCGGAATCTGGGATAGCCGGATTCCGGCAGTTTCGCCGGAATCCGGCACAAAAGGCCGGATCTGGCCAGGGCGGCCGGGAACCGGCCTCTCTGGCCAGGGCCGGCCGGATTCCGGCGACATTAACCGGATGTTGTCGGATTCCGATACCGGCAATATTTCGATGGTGGTCGGCTGCTTGAACGTGAAGGTCGACTGTGCCGTTTAAAATAGATCAACTGCGTCTGGCGTCTTCAGAAAAAGATTTACGCTTTTAAAAAGCGTAAATCATTTTCCGAAATTTACTAAGCATTTTTGATCAAACATAAATCATTTTCCGGTTGACTATTATTTTCGCCCCTACCAAACACCAGAAAATGCCGAAATCATTTTACGCCGAAACAAACGAAGCATTATTTGAAGTCATGGTCAAACGAGAGCTGCTCGTCTGAATACTTGTATGTAATCATGTTCAAACGAGAGCTGGACAGATGAATTTCAAGTAAGGCAGAATGGGTCATTCGTAGTTTCGTCTGAAGATGAGTTTGAATGAGATCTTTATAGAAGTATTCGTTAAATACTTCATTTGAAGTTGAGTTCGAACATGTCGTTGGGGAAGTTGTGAATTCAAGCAAGTATACAATCAAACCCTTAGCTCAGTCGAACGATTATGGTCCAGGTTCGAACGCCGCCTTTTAAATTGCAGCAAATCAAACATTCGATTTTGTGCTTGGGGCTCAAGACTTGGAAGTCTGTTTAAGCACTTCTCATGCACGTCCACAGACACACCTTTAGACAATAGAGCTTTGTGCTAAGAGAGGCTTCATTGTTCCTAGAGCATTCATTCCTCTCTTGGAATTAGTTTTGCTAAACCAGATAATTAACCATGTTTTTCACATAAAACCTTAAGGTTTTGAAGCTGTTGTGGTAGAAACAAATGGGTCGTTTGTTTGGTTCAAGTAATGTAACAACCCACGCCCAACTAGGGGCGGATTTGAGGGAGGGCGGGAAGGGGCGCCTGCCCCTGCATCTTATTTTTTAAACAAAAAAAGAAAAAATCATGTCTATTTAATTCTATGCCCACTCTCACCCCTACAACGTTAAGCCCAATCAAGCGGCCTAACTCTTTACAAAATTAATTTGCCCTTAAATTTGGACTAATCTCTCACAAATTCAACACATATTACCCAACCAAACTTTTTTACCTAGCAACAGCCTACCGTCGTATAATATTCTTCTCTCTTTATGCAGAGGTTACAATGATCTAAAGCAAATAATGAAACAATGAAACAAACATTTTCCTAATCTTGTTTTTGTAAGCCTTTGCTGCTACTGCTAGGCTCAAGAAGTTGGCTCTTCCGCTCTTCTTCTTTATTTGTTGAATCATTGACAATAGTGGCGTTTGCTTGCAAACCGTGGTGAGTCTGTCCGTCTTGTCCGTCGAGTTGTCGACTGTTTGCTATCTTCTTCTTCTTTGATGAATATTGTCTGTCTGCTGCCTTCCTCTATTAGTATTAATGGTTTATGGTCCATGGAGTTAAAAGTAATGGTCTTATGGAGATTCGTGTCGATGGAGTAAGAAGTAATGTAGATTCCAGATTTGTGTGGTGTTTACAACAGTACAGTGTACTATGTAGACTATGTAGTCTTTTGTCATGTGTCAATGACTCATCATAGAGTCTAAAGTCGAGTAATACTGTAGTAGTCTAGTAGAATATAAAAGTCATTTTTTTATTTGTATTTTTCACTTGTCAAATGTGTCATTATGTCAATTATTTAAATTTGCAGTAGACATACCAATAAAATAAATTTTTTTTAAAAAAATAAATCTAGTATACATAAAATAGTAAAACTCATCTTTTTTGTTTAACACGATTACCCAATCATCATACATAATTTTTTTTTTTCTTTTGTTAGATTACAATTTACAAATATGTGTGATTTTGTTTAATGGACAGTTGTTTATATTTGATTACATATGCGGAATTTTTTTTAATGGGTAGTCCTATATGTGTCTTGTAGATGTAAAGATGTATTGACTATTTGAATAATCTTAGTATTGTCCACTTGTGGTGTAGCCATGAATTTTTTTAAAAAAAAAATATGCTAACAATTTTTTTGAATATTTATTTTACATTTATGTGATTTATTGACTATTATTTTTTATTATAATTGTTTTCTTATTCAGATAAGAACAACACTGGCATCTTTTGAGAAGGTTTTCTTCATACTTTGAGATTTTGCTAGTGTCAATAAGTTTTAGTAAATTTTTGCCACTTTTAGGTACGTTATTTGTTATTTGTTATTGTTTGGTTCTTTTATTAAAATATTTTAAAAAAAATTGGTTAAATTAATAGTGAACATAATATTGTAATAATTTAATTATAATATCATTGGAATGTGTGTCATAAGTCATGAGTGTTTTTTAGTGTAAAAACACTTAAAATTAATAGATAAATAAATTTTCAGGTTTTCGAAAAATCTTAGATTACATCATGGGCAAGCCAAAAAGAATTGATGCACTTTTTAAGAAAAAAGATGCAGATTCTAATTCTAAAATGTCTTCTTCCACATCTAATCATCAAGCTTCAACTCCTGAGCAACGCGCTTCTAAGATGCTAAAAAATGAATCTCAAAGACGGTCCATATTTCTTCATTCATTCTAACAGTTCTAGATATCCGTTTTCAAGAACTGGAATAAATCGTCGGAGATTTTAATCATCTTGGTATAAGATGTTTAATTGGTTAGAAAATACTCTCCTACAAAAAATGCTGCTTATTGTTTGCCCTGCTATCTTTTCGGTAAAAGGCCAACGGGACGACCCGGAGTTAATGCATTTACTATTGAAGGATTTCGTAATTGGAAAAAGGTTAATGATGATATAAAGTGTGCATTTTTTGTCAATATGGGAAATGATCTATGTTCACCTTATAATAATGTTGTTAAGTGTTGTGATACATTGATGAATCAATCTCAACATATTGAAGATATTGATAAGCAAACTTCAGAACAAAAATTGAACAATCGATTGCGATTGAAGACTTTAATCGATTGTATTTGTTATTTAACATCCTTATTCCTAAGGATCTATTCTTAGAGGTCATGATGAGGGTCAAGATTCAAAAAATCGTGGCAATTTTCTTCAGTTGATAGAACTTGTATCCATGTACAATGAGAAAGTTGTTAAGATTGTCTTAGAAAATGCTCCACAAAATGGTAAATATACTTCACATCATATCCAAAAAGATATTTTACATGTCCTGGCAAAGAGGGTACGAAATGCAATTCGTGAAGAAATTGGTGATTCAAAATTTTGCATTATTGTTAATGAAGCACGAGAATAAATGGCTATTGTTTTAAGATTTACTGACAAAGATAGTTTTATACAAGAATGTTTTTTTGATATTGTCCATGTTAAAGATACATCGGCATCGACTTTAAAGAATAAAATATATGTTGTTCTTTCTCAACATCGTCTTGATATTCAAAATATTCGTGGACAAGGGTATGATGGTACTAGTAATATGCGTGATGAATGAAAAGGATTACAAGCATTATTTCTTAATGATCGTCTTTGAGCATACTATGTTCATTGTTTCGCTCATCAATTACAATTAGCATTAGTTGCTGTTTCTAGAGAGATAGTTTATGTTCATGAGTTGTTCTCAAATTTGAATTTCACTATCAATGTTGTTGGTGCTCCATGTAAACCTCATGATGAACTACAATCTACTCAAGCAGCAAAAATTTCACATTTGTTAGCTATTGATGAACTTAAAACTAGAAAATGAGCTAACCAAATTGGCACTTTGAAACGAGCTAGTGATACTCATTGGAGTTCTCATTTTAAATCCATTTGCAACCTAGTAAGGATGTTTAATACTACTTGTTCAGTGCTTGAAAATATTATAAATGAAGGATTCACTTACTCTTAACGTGGGGATGCTAATGCTGCTTATAAAACGATTACTTCATTTCAATTCATATTCATTTTGCATTTGATGAAGGAAATCATGGGTATTAGTAATGGTTTTTGTCAACATTTGCGACAAAAATCTCAAGATATCTTGATTGCTGTGCAATTGGTTGCTAATACAAAAAAAACTCACCCAAAAGTTGAGAGATGAAGATTAGGATAGTTTGCTTGAGGAAGTAGTCTCTTTCTGCAAGAAATTTGAAATTGACATTCCAAATTTGAGTGCTCATTATGTTCAACGTCGAGGTCGTCATCAATGAGATCACATCATAGTGGAGCATCATTATCATTCTGAGGATTGGTGAAAACTTAGTGTCATATTGTAACTTAAGTAAGTTACAATTTGATATCAAAGTAGTTTGCTTTGAAGACCTTAGAAATTCAAGGATAACACAAAGAGCTATAGGGAATATAAACTATTTATCTTTGAAAATGCTTTGTGTGAATTTCAAAATATATTCCACTGCCAGCCCCCATCTCTGATGAGAATGTCATCTTAGTCGATGACGTAACGTTACATGGAAGTTGAAAAAATTTCACTTAAGCCTTTTTGTAAAAGGCGGGGCGTTACAATTATTTTAACATATTCAAAGCTACCATAGACTTTCAGTTGCAAGAACTCGATAATAGGTTTAGTGAATGGGCAATGGAACTCTTGACACTTAGTTCAGCTTTAGATCAAAATGATGCCTATAAATCCTTTATCATTGATGATATATGTAGGCTTGCAGAGAAGAATTATCCTCTTGATTTTTCAGAGCAGGAGAAAATTAATCTGAGATTTCAGTTGAAACATTTTCAACTTGATATACTTAATGATCCGAAGTTAAAAAATTTGTCTTCCATTGCAGAATTATGTCGAGGATTGATAGAGACAGAAAAATTAGAGAGATAATCTTATTGACAGATTGATTTATCTTATTTTGACTCTTCCACTGTCTACCACAACTACCAAACAAGCATTTTCAGCTATGAAAGTCATTAAAACAAGACTTCGTAACAAAATGGATGATGAGTTTCTCGCAAATACTTTTAGTTGTCTATATTGAGAGGAAAATTTCTAAGAGCTTCAATTAGATCCGATACTTAATGATTTTATTTCACTGAGAACGCGGAGGATGCAATTTTAGAAACTTTGTATTTTTGTTTAATTCTATACTATTGCCTACATGACAACTTATTAATATATTAATTATGACATATTTATGAAGTCTGATAGATATACTTTTTGTGATTCACATATTGTGTTATTATTCTTATTTTGAGTTGTGTTCACTATAATTTTATATATATTATAAATGAAGTATATAATGAGAATAAAAATTTATTTTATCATTATATTTTATTATTCCAATTTCATCCTTATTCTGATAAATTCCTTGCTCCGCCTCTGCCCCCAAGACACAATATTGTTCACTTTTGGCTCTCCCAAACCAAATTTCCCAAGAGGTCACCTATCCCGGTACTATTCTCACGGAATCACGCTTAACTGCGAAGTTCTAATAGGTTTATTACCATCACGACTTTAAACGCGTTGTGTCGAGAATGGTACGAATATACATATAAGCACATCCTCATTCTCATACCAAAGCGATTTCGGACGTTACAATTATTATATAAGAACATACCCATTCATATACGAAGGTAATGTGGGACGTCACAATCACCCCCTCTTGGGACCCAGCATCCCTACTAGCAACCTTCATGGGATCACCCCAATATTGGCGTCCCAACGAGTGCCCTCTAACAACCCTCATGGACACGTGTGCGCTATCCCATCTCAGGCTGGGCTATAGCTTTGATATCATTTGTAACGACCTACCCCCAACGACCCAATATTGTCCGCTTTTACTTCCCCCGAACTAGACTTCCCAAGAGGTCACCCATCCCGGTGCTACTCTCGCAGAAGCACGCTTAACTGCAGAGTTCTGATAGATTCATTACTATCACGGCTTTAAAACGCGTTGTGTCAAGAATGGTACAAATATATATATATATATATATATATATATATATATAAGAACATTCTCATTTCTATACTCATGCGATGTGGGACGTCGCAAGTAACGTGTTTGTAACAAAGGTTTTATAAGTATGTCTTGCTTGTAACTGAATTCCTTTATACTAGATGAGTTTCCTGAGTTTGATTGCCCTAGAATGGTTTACTTTTGAAAAATTCTTCAAAAGGTTTTCACTTCGTCAATAAATACTTGTGTTGATTGTTTTACTGTTTTCATAATATTTTATGATTAATTATGTAGTGTTAAATTCCGCACAATCAATCAATCACCAAATATTATGAAAGAAGTAAAACGATCAACACAAGTATTTGGTGATTAAGTGTAAATCTTTTGAAGAACTCTTCAAAAGTAAAGTACTATGGGACAGCCAAACCTAGGAAATCAATCTACTATAAAAGAATAAATAGATTACAAGTACTTGTTTACACTTATAAAACCTTTGCAGCTGACATACCCTTGCACTAGACAAGCGACCCACTTGCCCTCTGCCGCAATAGTTCTTCCAAAACCTCTGAATAATTCTTCCACTTGATCTCTTTCACTGGAACTCCAGTAGGCTGAAAGCTTTTTGTGTAGAAAAACAGTTTGTGTGGTTTAACGAAACAAGCTGTAAGAAAGGAATAGCATGGATGCTCTAAGAACAACATAGCCTAGCACAATGCACACTAGCCCTAAAACCTTGTCTTTGGACGTGCATGAAAATTCCTTAAATAGACTTACAAAACTTGAGCTTCAAGGAAAAAATCGAGTCTTGGTTTAATGAAAGTTTTATGCTATAGTTCAAACTACTTATGGCTTAGTTCGAACTGCAGTAGGGTTTCTTGGTGAAAACAAAGATTTTTTCACTAGTTAATTCGAATTGGTAAATTTTCGGTTTGAACACAGATTTGAACAAAATGAAAAACCCTAAGTACACTTTTGTCTAATTGAAACCATATTACACTATAAGTATTTTGGACACCGAATTAGACAACACTTAAAACCTAACATCTTTGCTCAACAATTATGACTTCATAAACTGAGAGAGAGAGAGAGAGAGAGAGAGAGAGAAGTATTAAATTGTTCAAATTAAAAACTTAGTCTAAATCGCAAAACTCGAAAAAGCATTAAAAAAAATTAGTTTTGGAATATCTTCCCTTTGTGCCTATGGCGTAAGCGAATATTCATAGTTGATTCCCAAATGTATGCTCGACAGACTCAAAACATTTGGACCACCGCCATCTGTTAGTGAAATCTACTGATATTAACATGATATTGAATTAGGCAGCTATTTATGCCATTTGTGTGCATCCATAACATAGGAGGGCCCCTTGGGGCTTCCCATTCGCAGGCCCCCCTTTTCTAGCCGTGAAATGCATCATCGTTGCACTTATTTGACCGGACGACCGGCAACGAGTGACAAATGAAGATATGGTACATACGCACGTTAATGTACTGTTACTCTTGTTTCTTCCTCTATTCTACCCCTTTTAAGTAATTAAAAAAAATGGAGAATATTCATTTCAGAATTATAAGCGTCAATTCATATCTCGGTATGTCAAAGCGACAAGGCATATGTATAAATTAATTTTAATTCGATCTATTTAGTTATCAATTTTAATTCGATCTATTTAATTAAATAGATCATTAAGTTTCATGTTAAATTCGTGTTAGCCCATCGATAAAATAAAAAAATTATTGGTTCTTATATTACATGTTGAGTTTTTATCATGTTAAAACATAAACATAAGACTATATAAATTAATCAACCGACTCTCTTAATTAAACGGATCAAATTCTTTTACCTTGACGACAAACTAATTTCGCGTAGAAATTATCAACTCTGGCCAAAATATGCATGGATTTACAACTCCACCTCAAAAGTATTCGCCCCGAACCAATGCTTGCAAATGAGACCAGGAAAAAAAATAAATAAATAAACCTCAGTTTATTTCCAGCATAAGCTTACAAACCCCACTTGCGTTTTCAAGGTTTCTAAGGTCATGTTGGAAATAAACGACCAAAAAGGTAAGTGGAAAATAAGAGCAATATAACAGTGGGAAGTCCAGTGCAACTAACATACATATAGTTCAAATTACAGATACGGTTCAAGTTTCAAACTACTCTTTATTACAATGATGGAGGAGAAGAATGCCAAAAACCCTTAAGACATCCAAAAATTATGGAACTTAGGGACATGGATTAGAGTTGCCTCCGTCGTTTTGAGATGGAAACACTATGTTGCCGATGCTGGGGGCTTTCCACACGCGAGAAGCATGCATCAGGAACAAAAACTGGACCCTCCAATGAATTCTGATAGCTTTTCGGCCAGTATAGCCCGGAGGCAGTAGGCGGTGAAGGGATCTGAGGCACTGCCCATGAGGCCTCCGGCACCTGACCCAAGCACTCATCATCATCATACGCTCCTTCCTCAGCAGCTCTTAAAACTGGGGAATCAGAGTCCCCAAGCTTGCCACTATCAGCCTGGGGCAATCAATCATCAATAAAAAATGGAATATATGGGGACCATAATTGATGTACACCTAGATGAAACAACAACTAGGTCATGCAGAACCAAATCCATGACAAAGCCATACGGACCATAAGTCTATTCTGTCATAAAAAGTATCAAGGGAAAATCATTACAGAGATCATCATTTGGGAAGAAAATATATATTTGCATACACAGTCCATATTTATACAACAAAATCATTTTTGATAAGTAAAAAACTTAACGGATAAAGTGTAGGCACCATAGCGAGCCAAGAGCAGACAGGGGTCCCTAAGGACGACAACACTGGCTTTCTGAGATGCCCTTGTTTCTATTAGATCCTCTACCATTAGAGAGAGACAGCTTTCCGAGGTCCACGCTATAAGGCATAAGCACCCCGGCCACTTCTGTCTTTGAGGATCTCTTTTACAACAAATTTATATTTCTTAATATGTAACATTCTCATTTGACAACGAGTTTTCCCCATGTTCATGTCCTTCCATAAAAAACTTATGTCTTACACTCTGGTAAGCCAACAAAAAGGGTAACTTTAAAACACTAAAATAGGGATTACACTCCATCACTATAGTTTGATTGTTTAATCCACAACAGGTTTCTTGGCAAGCAAGATTCACCACAGAATGCAATCTACATGTGTCGAATAAAACCAAGGACAATTTGGATCAAAATTCCTTGTTTTATATACTGCAAGCAAGATCCACTTGCCCATCAACCAGTCTGATATAGAAATAGTTGATGGTCATCCTAGCAGAAAGAATTTTCACTTCCAAAGCAACAGAGAGAATGAGAGCAAAGACTGTAAGATGCTAAAATGTGGCCTTCAGTCTAATGTACATGGAATAGCTACAAGCATACCTTAGATGATCCATTGTCCATGAACCCGTAATTCAGATTGAACTCAGTAAGTCCAAGACATTCATCAATAGGCCATTGCGGCATAATTCCAGCCACAGATCCCCCAGTATATGACACCTTTGGTGCTGCAAAGTCCCCAACTCCACCAACATCAGCGGGTAATAATTCATTGTATTGACCAGCCAATGGATATGATGAGTCTCTTCTAGACACGGATTGAGATTTAGTTTCCAGGCCTTTTTCCCCAAAATGTGACTTCACTGAGGAAGAGGTAGCAACATGTTCAGTAGGTTCGAGACCAACTTGTACACCAGTTAGCAAAAACCTCTGATGAGCAGACACATAAGTATTCACTGTATGTATGGCAACATCACATTTTCTGCAGAGTAAAGCTCGATCTTCTAGACAAAAGAAGTACCCAACTGTTTCCTGTCACAGGATTCAAATATCAGCAGATCGAAGTTGATACAAAAGTTGATTTTAAATTCACAAAGACGAAGGAAAAAAAAAAAGAGATGATAAGGAAGTAACATCTTTTTCATTTAAATATTTGAAAAACATGAGAGCATATTCATTCAGTATACACATAATAAAAGATATTGTAAAGGACCTAAGTTCGACACAAGACGGAAGAAAAAAGAAAAAGTGCCTGTTTCCTACAATTAATATCACAATTTCCAGAATGCAGCTGCAAATAGATATCTCTGACAGGATAAGACCTAAAAAAAAATACGACAGGATACTCACCAGATGCTCATGTTAAAAATCTGTCATCTGAACTAGCTTTCTACAAATCAAGATGTTTACAACAGCAGCTTCTGACAGGAGCAATTACAATAAAAACATCTGGATGTATTTCACCCAGGCTTCTAACAGGGTGAATTTTTAATGTACAAAATAAGCATTCCATACTCTTGACAAATTCCAATGAAGCAAACTTCAACTTAACTTAATGCGACAAAAGAAAAATAAATAGCTTTGATATAGCTAATTGAAAAAGTAATACGGAGTTTTTGGACAAGTGAAAACATTCAAAAATTTATGATATACTTAACTGACTTTCAAAAATTGATACAAAACTTTCTTGCAGTTTAACTAAATTGAAACATTTCAGAGAATTGATAAAATTATACCGCATCACCATCTATTTTGCACCTAAGTTGCACACAATCTTTTTCCTTTTATTCTTCCTTAATTGTCATGATATCCTTGTGGAGTGTGCATATCAGCAAGACCAACTTCCCATCCAATTATGTATATCTCAATTTAAAATAGCTAACCAAAACTCACTTTAAAAGGCATCCACCATCCGATTATTTAAATTTTCTTCTATTTTATTAAAATAAGCATTTTTACAATTAAATATTCTTTTAATTGTAAAAGAAGGCAAAAGGTGAAAGAAAAACAATAAAATAATTTTAGATATGTGAATAGTGCAACTCCACATGTGGAGTTGCACTATTCACAAATGGATGAGAAATCTATTCTAGCTTTTATTTAGATAATCCAATGGAGTAGGTTTTTGAGATTTTTGTTATCTATTCTAGCCTAAAGGTGAAAATAGATAATCGGATGAGAATGTTGCACTCTCAATAGATTATCTATTTACAACTTTAAACTAGAATACATAACAAAAGTGTTAAAAAGAGACTCCATCGGCTTATGTATTCCAACTCTAGAATAAATTTTTCTTAATTCCATAAATTGTGCAACTCTACAAGTAGAGTTATACTATTCACTTTTTTTTTTTTTTTTTTTATTCTTTATCTCCACATTTTCTGCTTCTTTTTTTTTCCTTTTCCCTTCATGACTCCACGTTCTTACTTTTTTTTTTTCTTCCTTTATAGTGGAGATCTAAGGGAAAGTGTGTGAAGTAGTGGAGTTATCAAGCGGGACCCACGTGGAAAAAAAATAATATAATGAAAAATAAAAAAAAAATAATATAGAGTTAAGAATAGATAATCAAAAGAACTCCCAATGGCTTATGTATATCTCAATCTATAATAACTAATCAAAATCCATTTTATCTAGTTTAGCTAATGAGTTTTAAAATGCATCATACATCCGATTATCTATTCTTAACTCTATATTATTATTATTTTTTTTTCATTATAGTTTTTTTTTTCCCACGTGGATCCCGCTTGATAACTCCATTACTTTACACACTTTCCCTTAGATCTCCACTATAAAGGAAGAAGAAAAAAAAAACGTGGAGTCGTGGAAAAAAAAAAGCGGAAAAGGTGGAGATAAAGGATTAAAAAAAAATAGATAAGTGAATAGTATAACTCTACTTGTAGAGTTGCACATTTTATGAAATTAAGAAAAATCTATTCTAGAGTTAGAATACATAAGCCGATGGAGTCTCTTTTTAGCACTTTTGTTATCTATTCTAGCTTAAAGTTGCAAATAGATAATCCATTGGGAGTGCTCTATTTACAACTTTAAGTTAGAATAGATAACAAAAGTGCTAAAAAGAGACTCCATCGGCTTATGTATTCAAACTCCAGATATATTTCACTTAATTCCGTAAATAGTGCAACGCTACATGTAGCGTTGCACTATTCACGGAAAAGCAAAATCTATTCGAATCTCTTTCTCTATCGTACTCTTCTCCTTCTTCTTTTCCTTCCCCTTTTCCTTTCCCTACCGACGCCTCTGCTTCTCCTGCTACCCAACAAACTTCGAGCCCTTCTTTGTCTATGTGTGTGCCTCTGTCAGAGACACTCACACAAAAATAACACAGAACCCAAAATAAAACTGAAGAAAAACCCACCTAACTTTACCTCCCATTTCCACTTAAGACTTAACTTTCATCCCTCCACAATACCACCAGCAATGGCGGACGATGATCTCTCCTCACCTCTTCTCTCTTCCCAGCCCTCCAATCCTCCCCACCTAATCCTCTGGCGACAAAGGTGGCTCTGCAGGGCTGGAAGGACAGGCAGAGCCCCATGCCCAGGTGGAGGTCCAGGATCATGTGGGTAACCCGAATTTGCGCCAGGCTTATTCTCTTCTCTTTTGGGTATGTTGGTCTTATGGGGTTTTGTTCTTTTCGTTTGGGTTTTGATTATTGTGGTTGTGGGTTTTGAGTATGCTCTGTTTTTTGTTTGATTGGTGGGAAAAAATGGAGGAAAACACAGGAAAGTTAAGATTTTGAGTTTGTAGTGACATGGAAAATTCAAATATTCGAATTCAACGAAGTCAAGACTTTTAAGTTTCTGGGACCAAATACTTCTCTTAGGTTCTGGCTTAGAAAAATGACCGTTTTAACAAAATGAACGTTGACAAATATGACCTTTTTTAAAAAAATAAATAAATAAATAAAAATGAAAAAATTACGATAATTAAAAAAGTAATAAAAAAGAATAAAGAAAGCATATCTAGATAATATAGAGTTAAGAATAGATAATCAAATGTATGATACTTTTAAAATCCATTAGCTAAACTAGATAAAGTGGATTTTGGTTTGCTATTTTAGATTGAGATATACATAAAGCCATTGGAGTGCTCTAACTAGTGTTCCAGACATCATTTAATTGGTTCCAGAATGAATTAATTTAACCCTAATCATAAGAAGTATATTGTAACTTTTTCATAAGTATATAACTGCCAAAAATAAAAGATTCACACGAGCTCCAATCCTACGACGTGGTGGTTAGTTGCAATGATTATGCAATACATGGGCTCCTTTCGGAATATACTAGAATGTCAAGTAATTCGCTCTAGAATATCTGGCTTTTCGCAAGTTGGTTGTTCCTCTTAGATTCTAGATATCTTCTCCATGCAAATAACCCACATATTGCTTAATCTAGCTAATTAGACCATGTAATTTAAGCAAGCCATATTTCTTTCCCCAACCGAAGGAAATTCCATCCCCACTAGTATCTTTTCCATCCAACTAAAACCCTATTCTACACCCGCTCACACTAAATTCACCTCCTATAAACCTTATATTCCTTCTCTAGTCCACTAAAACAAAACTGGGTTGGACTTGGACCCTTCTTCACAATTTTTTTTTTCCCTTTTAAATTGTTTCCCTCCCTAGTTCTTATTTTCCACTCCAATTCCCATTTTGGACACAATCAGAACTTTCTCCAACACTGAGAGCTCATCACCTCCTATCACTGTTTCCTTGATAATCCAACAAGAACTACACAAGGCATCCACCATAACAAATGGCATTAAGAGAGCAAATCTAGTCTTCTTTATTGCTCATACCTACATTTGCATGCCTCACATGCACAAGCATGTCAAACCCCATACGCCATAAATTTCTCCCAGCCAATAGATAGAAACCTGATAGACCCCGAAGGTTGAGGGGCTTATGCAACGTGGCTAGGTGTGGAAGTTGTAGTGAAGTAGTGGCTTGTGTTAAGGGAAGTTGTAGCAGGCGTGGAGTTATCTGTGGTAGGCGTTAGCGGTAGTGGCATAACTGGTGGTGGGTTAATTAGTAACTCTGAAGTAACTGCTTTGTTCTATGTTATATAAGCAGATGGTTGTACCGAGTAGGGTAGAAAAAAATTAAGTTGTGTCTTGTATGTGGTTTCACTCTCACCCCAAGTAGAGTCTATCAATTCCAGTACTCTTATTGAGTTATTTCTCTATTTTTCCCTGGATTCCATCAAAACCCTCTTTTCAATCGGTGTAAACACATTCACTATCATCTTGAGGACACTTTAATCCCCGAGAAAAATTAGTTTTTTTTTTTTTTTGTTCTCCTGTGTCTCTCGAACCTCATAGTACACAACCCACCACTACCAGGCCGATTGGAGCAAATTCCCCATTGCCTGTGAACCCAAAAACATATCATCAAACACACAAAACAAAAACTCAAAATTGACTTCCATCTCTCTGCAAGCAAACACAGACTGAAGACACCGAGTTCAGAAACAGACCAAAAGCAGTATCAAATGATCCGATGTCATTTAGATATACATATATATACCTGGCAGATGTCACACTTGGGCATCTGAGAGGAGGAGCTGGAGAGAGGGACCCTCTGGTGCATGCTGGCCAGCTTGTTGGCCGCGTGAATCTTCTTGTCACACTCCCAACACAGCGCTGCCTCGTCCGCGCAGCACAGCACCGCCGCCTCCGCCGCCTCGCACACGTTGCACTGTATCTTCATCCTTCCACCCTTCCACCTCTCTCTCTCTCTCTCTCTCTCTCTCTCCCTCTTTGGAAACTTCTCCTTCCACTTTCTCTCTCTCTCTCTCTCTCTCTCTCTCTGAATGAATCCCAGAGGGCTGAGAACGATGTAAGATTTGAAATCCTAGAAATTGGGGTTTGGTACTGCTGCGGGAGCAAGTGGCGGAGCCGAGATTGGAAGGGAAGGAGGGGTTTAAGAAGGGGCCCGTCGGACCGATTCTTCGAGAAGTAAAATGAGTGATATTTTTTGAGGCTGCGTTGGCCCTTTGTACGCGTGGACGCCTCTCTGTAGTGTCATGGCGTGGGAGACCGGCTTTGCTGTCTCTGGCTGTAAGAATTTATTATAAGTAATTAGCATTCCTTCAAATTATTTTTTTCTTTTTGTGAATTCGGGAGAATTCTATAATTAATAGTAACAAATTAACTACTTAAAAAATTTATCTGTCCGAATAAATAGTTAGGTGATTCAATTTTTATTTGAACAGATAAATCTCATAAATGATCTTTCATAATCATTTATATGAATTCTCTCAAATTCAAATAAATAATTTGAGAGAATCATAATTCGCCAAAACTACAGTTAAATTTTTTGGGATGAGGATTTTCTTAAATTTTTTGTTCGAATTTGAGTAAATTAAGGTATATGATTATAAAAGACTACTTTTATGACTCATCTGACCAAATAAAAATTGAATTATCCAATTATAAGTGATTTCTCACGCCCACTTGTTCAAATTCTTTTAAACTCAAACCGAGAATTTGAAAGGATCCTTATGTAATTTTATGAGACAACAATATAAGTATATTTATTGGTTAACTGAAGTGGTCCAAAAAAGTAAAAACTTTTAATCAGTACTATAAGTCTATAAAAGAAAAGGACAAAAAACTTTGAAGCAGTACTAATATACTGATGGATTATGGGAGGCCTCACGTACGTGCCCGTCTTGTACATCACCTACCATCACCGTCATTTTAATGTTTATGCCACGTGGTTCTTTTAATAAAAAATCAATTTTTGCGCATCAAATGCGATGTACGATCACGCCACCTATCTACCGAGGGAATAGAGGGTGAGAGAGAAAATTTTCCTCCAAATTAAGTTGAAGAACGTTTCTCCAATTCAATCTATTAAAATATCATATATCCATTTCTATATGAGATGCATATACATTTTTAAATAACGTGTGAGAAGTACATGTTTTTAAAATAAATTTTCATTCAACTTTGTCCTTTCTATTAAAACCAACCATAATATTCTCAAGTTTTATTAATTAAGGCATTTCCAATCCTAATTAATATCCTTTCAATACTCAAACACTACTTAACTGTTGCTCAAGAGAGACAAAAGAGTACCTCGGTATAATAAAAGGTGAACATAAAGAACATTAAAAACAAGTAGTATAATACGATCACGCCACATATCTATTGAGGGGATGGAGATTGGAGGGTGATAGGGAGAATTTTCCTCCAAATTAAGTTGAAGTTTCTCCCGTCCAATCTATTAAAATGTCATATATCTATTTCCATATGAGATGCACATACATTTTTAAATAACGTGTGAGAAGTACAGGTTTTAAAATAAATTTTCATTCAATTAACTTTGTCCTTTCTATTAAAACCAACCCTAATATTCTCAAGTTTTATCAATGAAGGCATTTCCAACCCTAATTAATATCCTTTCAATACTCAAACACTACTTAACTGTTGCTTAAGAGAGACAAAATAGTCGGTATAATAAAAGGCGAACATAAAGAACATTAAAAGCAAGTGGTTGGGTTTACCTCATATTCCAACCATCTAAGTACACTACAAAAATAGCTGCATTTTGCCACTTACATTTCGCCACGTGTGCGGACACAGTATACGTGGCGAACAGTTTGCTACGTGTAAATAGCCACATGTGCAACTCGCGTTAGATCCGATTGTCACTAACTGCACATTGCCGCGTGTACCACAATACACGTGGCTGACAGTCAGCCGCGTGTACTCCAATACTCGTGGCCACGTGTACTAGAGTACGCGTGTCTGACTGACAGCCACGTGTATTTTAATACACGTGGTTGACAATCAGACATGTGTATTAAATACACGTGTCTAATCTGCCACGTGTACACTAGTACACGTGGCAATTTTTTTAAAAAAATAATAATAATTAATTGTATTTTTATTTAATTCTTTTTAAAAAATTTAATTTAATTTAAATCTTTTTTAAATTTGTTTTTTAATTTAATTTTGTTCTTGTTTTTTAAAATTTTTTTGGGTTAATTACTTCTCTCTTTTTTTTTTGTAATTTTCTTATTTCCGACCACAAATATCATAATATTTATTTTACCCAAAAATATCACAAAATCAAATTACACAAATCAATAATTAATAACATATTTGTTAACTACGCAAATCTTTTCAAACAAAAAATAATTACAAAAAATAAACATATTCGTTACTAACAAAAAATAATTACACAAAATATCTACAAATCCGAAGGGCGTCCCTGCGGATCACGAGGTACCGTCCCAGACGTATTCTCACCAACTGGCGATTGCTGCGCAAGGGATGGTATAGAGACAGGGGAGTGCTGGGTCAACCGTCGTCCATTAGGCGACAACGGACCAACCGTTGTCGCATTACCTGCAAGTAATAAAAATAATTAAAGTATATAATATTATACGCAAATTTAAAGGGGTAATGAAAACAAATTAAAATTAATTTTATCGTATACACAATATAAATCATACATGCAGATGCACTACTAACAAACGACGTACTACCTACGTTTGCAGGTGAAGACTGAGCACCAAGGCATGCTTGCGATACTCCCATGGAGGACATGAAGGCCTCGAACTGTCGCATGCGCTGCTCCAATGCGTCATTCCTCTCTCGCTCAACCTGTAGCATCGCTTGCATTTTTGCCATCTGCCGGGCCTGTTCGGCCCAATCCCGAGATGTGCCCTCAGATGGTCCCCACTGTGAGCGAGGCCTGTATGAGAAACACGTCCCCTGAACAGGAGTAACGTTCGGCCCAACCTGCCGAACCCTCCCCGCGTACTCAGGCCTCCCAACCGCCTGTTCGTACGCGTCGTTCGGTGCCCAACGCACCGTGTCTGCTGAGACGCTCTGCGTGGCGGCTGGATCACTAGATAAACTCTACGTCATCCTCTCCTGTACGTCGTCAACATGAAATACCCACATATTGAATAATGTCATATCACACACATAACTTAGAAATTTAGTAAAATAGATCAGTAGCATACGCATAGGACCCATGTACGTTCATTCAGGTAAGTGCCGTCCTTCCTTGTGTGGGTCTTCACGAACGACTCGACGCGAGTGGGGGGCGTGCCAGATGTACATGCCTGTCGTCATCCAGTTGAAATATATAACAAACAGAGAGCAAGAAAATAGTGTTAAAAAAAAAACAATTAGCAACAAATATGAAAAACATATACATATATTTGTTCATACAAATATGAAAAATATGATATACATATATTAAATCTTGTAATATCCCAGATTTTTTTTTTATTAGACATAATAATAATAATAATTTAAAAAGAAAAAAAAAAGAAGAGGTTATCTTGCAAGTTAACTTTACTTAAGCATCAAGTTGTATATAAATAACTTGTCGTGCAAGTGTTTTATTTTTTTAATTATTTCTTCTCTCCTTCTCCTTTCTCTTTATTTTCTTCTTCGTCACTTTTCTCTTCTTAGGCCTGTGACGCACGGAGAGGGAGAAACAGAGAGTGAGCGAGAGACAGAGAGAGAGTTTGAGAGAGGGAGAGTCAGAGATCGGGAGAGGGAGCCAGAGATGGAGTCGACCCGGAACCCAGGGAACCCGATCCTCCGTGGGTGTGGCCATGACCGAAATCCGGCGAGGCAGGGAGCGGTTTCCGGCGAGCCCGTGACCTGTGTGTGCGCATAACCCGGAAGACCCATCAAACTGTCCAACCCGTGACCCGAGAGAGAGAAAACCCCGAAAGGTTTCAGTGAGCCGTGAGCCCAGGTAGGTCCGATCCTCCATGTCCGGTGGTCAGAGGGAAATCCGGCGGACTAGTGGTGGTTTACGACGAAACCGTAACCCCGAACCCACCCAGCCATGACCCAGTGACCGAGAAACCGTGAAGCCCGACCTTCAGTGGCGATGCCCGGCGCGTTTTCCGGCGGGCTAGGTGTTTCTCCAGCCGAACCTCTGAAGACCCACGGCCCGTGCAACCTGTGCGACCCGCAACCCAGAACCCCACGAACCCGTGACCCGCTGAATCAGAGAGGAAACCCGGTTCCCCATGGGTGTTTTTCTGGCGGAACCAGTGGTTTTTCCGGTGAATTTGCTATGAAAAATCCTTGGGGTAAATTTCTAACAACCTATGATGATTTATTTTGGGATTGATTTGATTATTGTGAAATTAGGGTTTTATGATTTTGGGGGTTTTCTACGGATTGATTAGGGGATTTTATTGATTAATGATCGGGTATTGTTGGATGTTGATGTCCCTGTTTTGTGTTCCTGTTTCGGCAGTGTGTGTATATATGGGTTTTCTGAGTTGGTACCTACTGTTGATAGACTGTGTGAGTGATTTTTCTAACCAGTGATATGTTGATTTTAGTTGATAAATTATGGATTGAGGGATTGCTCTTTGTTGTTGACCGAATGGTTTTTGGATGGGATTCTTTGTTTTGTGTTGTTTGGCCTTTGGTGATTCGGTCATGTATATTGGAGAAACCATAAATTCATTTATTTGGTATCCTTGTTTATATAGGAGAATATTTTGAGATCTGAATATGTTACCCCTGTTTTGATGATGGCCGATTATTGATGAATTTCAGTGGTTTTGGATTATGTGTTTGATGATCCGGCTAGGTAAATTGGGTATGGATGTTGATTTGTTATTTTTCCCTGTTTTAGGTTTGTTGGCGGTGAGGGTGTTGAGTTGTGCTTTGAATTGAGTTAGCATTATGGGTTTTGATAGTTGTCTTGATGATAGGTGAAATGAAGAGTTTGGTTGTCTTATTTTGGATTTATATTTTGTGGTCTATAGGGATTGGCTGAATGAGTGAGAAGAATCTTTATAGCACTTGTTGGATTGAATTGTTAATTGAGGGTTAACATATTCAAATAAATGTGTTACTTGTGATTCCTAGAGTTGAGTATTGACTATAGCTTTAGGTTTGATTATGAGCTTAGTTATTGTGAGCTATTTATTAATGATATCAGATATCTACAGTGAATTTGGGTAGAGATTTTGTATTAATAGGAAGTATTTGAAAAATTATGATTGCATGTTGTGTAGGATATTTATATAGGATATCTTAATTTAAGTATTAGGCTTCAAATTTCAGAATATTTCTCTAAACTTATTCTTGCAATTTATTTAAGTAAAATGTCGATCCTGACGATAATGGAAAGTCCAGGTAAGGGGATACAACACCGAAAAACCCCCAACAAGATTTTATTACAAATCTTTTGAAAAAAAGTGTTGGGGAATTTTACAAAGCGTTTGCTTATGTGATTTTTAATGCCAAGCTTTATTACTCATATGTTATTGTTCAAGAATTTTGTGCATAAATCACAGTTATGATTAAGAGCATTTTACAGTTATGATTTATGCATAATTGCAGATATGATCAAAAGCGTTTCAAAGTTATGAATTATGCATACTTACAATGATGAAAAAGAGCATTTGAAAGTTATGAATATAGAGCATTCCAAAGCTTATGATATATACATGAATACGGTTTTGAAAGAAAAGAGAATCAAACGTTTAAAAAAAATCTGCACATGACTACAGTTATTAAAGCGGCTCTTACAGTTTTAAAATAAAGTGTACAGTTATAGCAGAGCCTACAGTATTACAGAAAACGTTCATGTGCAGTAATTGTTTAACCCTGAGGCACTACTACAGTTAGATTCGGTACCATATAGGGTAGCATGACAAGCATATCAAAATACGGTGTGTGCTACCGGCCAGGGTTGGCCTTCACCTAGGGAAGATCCCCAACCCGGCGACTCTTCTCTGTGACGACAGGCTGAGTCTATAGGTCCTTTGGACAAAGCCAACGTGCGCCGCTCACGGGAACTGGCGGTGTAGAGTCTATAAAGGGATAAACCACAGAGAAATGATTAAAGAGAAAACAGATAAAAAGAATTTATTGGATCATTAATAATTTCATATGTTATTATTCATATTCCTCATTCACCTGTTCATAAATTCTGTTAATTGTTCATATGATTATGCCTCCTGCCTTAAAACAATATATTTCATATTACGAATCATGCTTTAACACATGCTTTCTTATAAAACATAAACAGTTTAGCATATCATTTCTTAAACAATATGCAAAGCTTTAATCTCCAACTTATACTCACACTAAAATCACATAGCATATTCATACTTCTAAAGATCATTATAATTTCAATATATTCAAAAATACTCAAATCATCCAAAATAAATTAAAATCAATCATACAATTGGTTTATGTTGTAAAACAATATACAGTATACAATTCATCATATGTGTAATTAATTCTTATCAGAAAGTAGAATAAATCTGTCATTATGTATGACTAAAGATTATGGCATAACGGTTTATAACATGTTTTATTCCCCTGGTGTTGTATTTTCCTTACTGAGTTGTCGAACTCACCCCTTTTTCCCTCAACCCTTTCCAGATGACCCAATAAGATGGCGTCATTTCTTGGTATTGGCGTAGAACTCGCAAAGAGCAATAGATCATTGCGGACCGACCAAATCTTTATTTTGTATAGTATGTTTCTCTTGGAGAATTCAAGGTTTTGTAAAGAATTATTAATAGAAAGCTATAATAAAGTAGGAGGTTTAAATTTATATGTTGTAAATGCACGCTTCCATTTAATATGTTTGTTTTTAGCACTCAAGTTCGCGTTTTCCCTTATATCCTAAAACGGGGGCGTGACAAATCTGGCATAACTTTTGGATCCCGTACAAAGGGGGAGTTCATTCTGCTCACACAGCCGCTTCATCCGTTCAAAGGTCGCCTATGCATTGAACATGAAGATAAAAATGAAAGCATTGACACTTAAAGTAGTAATAAAATTAAATGAATTGTTATTAAAAAAAAACAACATTTTTTTGTCATATAATCAAAGACCTACATACCTTTTTTTGCTCAGTGCACCAATCGCTCAGCAGGAACTCTACATCTTCTTCGTCATACTTCGCAAAAACATTGTCCGGCATTCTCGCACGTATAATCTCGGGCGTGTCACCGTCTTGAATATCTAGCTTGGTTTTGAACTTCGACTTCCACGAGCGGTGCTTATGACCAATATCATTTCACGCTTCCTGTTGTGCCTTGTGCTCGTCTATTGATTCAGGTAGATAGAACTCCTCATGCACATTCAATTTAAGCATTAGTTTAAAAACTTCAGGAAAAACTTAATCTTAAGTTTAATTTAAATAAATAAATAAATTAGATTCATAAACATACCATTAGCGCGTCCCACGTAGCCTGCTTAATCTACTTATCTACCTTCTCCCATTCATCCCGCATATGTATGTGGGACCCGCTCCTGATAAGCATGCCCTCAGCCCGCCTAAAACAATTACAGGCTCATCCTACAGGTTGTAGAGCAGCATTGTACTGCAACACAATCTTCTTCCCCCTCGGGAGCACCCAATTTCTCTCTGGGTCCCTAATCACTTCATAATATATGCTTCTGTCTGGGTTGTACCCTAATGAAAAAAAATATACAACATTTAATTGTTTAACACTAAAAAACATAATTATATTAATAAATTTTAAATTCAATTTATTTTTCTTTCAAACTTAATATTTATTTTTGGTAACACAATATGAGTTTTAATGATGTCTAAATATGTACTTACCCATCAATCGAATCTGGTCAATCTGTATGCGCTGGGTTGCTGGGTCGCCTGCGACTTCCTCGCCAACTCCTCCCCCTGGGGGAGCCTGCTAATCATCATTTGAAAGCATATCCTGAGGGCTATCGTGGGCCAACTAATCAGGAGCCAACATCGCAACGTCCCCCTCATGGGGAATCTGGCTCCCCCCCAGATCTGGCATTTGACTCTCACCGAAAAGTGGCACTTGACTCTCTCTAGATATTGGCACCTGGCTCTCCCCAGGCCCTGGCTCGCTGCCGATGCTAGCATCTGTCTCAACCCCATAATCTGGGCCTGCATCGTTGCCGATGCTGGCATCTGTCCCAACCCCACAACCGGCATCTGCATCTCCCCCATCTGTAGCAGCGGAAACCTATCATCCTGTGTCTCACTATCAAATCCACATGGCATAGGTTCAGTTTATGGATACGGAAAGTACGGCGCATAACCATATGGCCCCATCCCTCTCTCACCCACCATCGAGTCACGTGACCTGGTGGGGTGATCCCCATCTGAGAGAATGTCGGCGGCTCCGAATATGGAGAACAAGAATATCCAGCTGTGCTGGTCTGCCTGTGATCTGACATGGGCACGACCACCGTACCCGGCAACAATGGTCTATAAGCGGCATCTGGGTGGTGTGGTCACCCCGCAGTATATAGTGCCGCCGAATCTGTGGGCATGGTCGTGGGGGGCACGGGTGGGCTGGGTGCTTGATATGCACAAGGAGGGGGTCTCTGGTTCATCGATACCTACGACCAAATATAGACAAATTAATTAAAATTTGTATTTTATATATTACTAATGAATATGCAAATTATACAATGAAATTTACACTACAAAAAAAAAAAGACCATTAGCGGCGACAAAAAGTCGCCGCTAAAAGTCTTTTTGTCGCCACTATTGAGCAATAGCAGCGACATGCCGCCGCTGATGTGGTCACTGCAAACACTCCGACGCTAATGATCAATAACAGCGACACACTATGTCGCCGCTATTAATACCTTAACAGCGGCGACTTTTGTCGCCGCCAAAACATTTTTTTCCGCCGCAAAATAACTTATAACCGATATCATGGGTCGCCGCTATTGATAACTCATCAGCGGCGACTTTTGTCGCCGCTAAAACCTTTTTCTTCCACCGCAAAAAGAGCTTATAACCAGAATTATGGTCGCCGCTATTGTTTGACCAATAGCTGCGACTTATTTGGTCACCGCTAATAATATAGTATTAGTGGCGACTTAATAAGTCGCCACTAATAATATAGTATTAGCGGCGACATAAGTGTCGCCGCTAATGACATTTTAAAAAATAAATAAATAAATAAATATATATATATATATATATATATATATATATATATATATATATATATATATAAATACCAAAAAATAGCTATTGTATAAAATAGCTATTAAATTCTGGCAAATTTTATTAACGTGGATGTAGCATCAACCACTTAGCTATATTCAGTAGTGACACTAGCATCAACAAAATTAGGAGAATGAAAATGACATTTAACAACAATCAATTCAAAATTCTGTTCGGCCAATCCGTGACAACCCCACAACAAAGAGTAAAATGCCAAGTCCCTTCTCTATTAAAGCAACAAGCATGCCAAAGCATAATATTCACGACAATACATAAAATCAGTCATAACCAAAGAAGCAAATCCTAGTCATCACTATATTCATAACCAAACCTTGTGTGGGACCATCTAGAAGAAAATTAACCACACCTTGCACTGGTAGCAGATGAACGATCAGTCCCCATAATAAAGACAAATCCACAAAGATAATGATATGATCAACATCAGAAAATGTCAAAAATAAATGTCATGAGCAATAAAAACAATAGAAAAGTAGATACAATTTTTGAGTCTAATGATAGAACTAAAATACCCCAAATGACCATCAAAATTTTAAGTAAATGATAAATCATTAATTAATCTGATCAGGCACTTCCTGAAACCCCTTCATCTAATGGAGTTCAAATATTTGTAGAAGGATTGCTTAAAATGCAGCTGTTGATTGTCCTAGTATTTCCTGCTTTATATCTTACCCTCCAAAGTTATAAATGATCATCAAAATGGTGTTTTAATCTCTTAAACTCATGCAGCAAATGAGAATATTAGCAACTTACTGTAAAAATGTTAAATACATCTGTGGAAATTTGGAAATTTTGAATTTCAGAAATCATAGACACAACAATTGATGTTTTGATATCGAAAACATACTGCCTCACTTGGATTTGGTGCTTCCAAGCAAAGTCCTAAGGAAAAAAGGAAATGATTTCAAAGATAAGTTGGACTGTCAACTTACTCCTCACACTTTCTAGCTGTCTTCAAATAAAAGAAATGTCATGATTCACTTATTGGCTGCATTGATAGTCTCTCACAGTATTCTATGGCTCTCTGCCTATTAAAACTTTGCCTCTTGCTAGAATCAATCCATTAATTAGTTCAACCCATTACTCAAACTAATATGAATTGAGAAACATTTCATGATAATTCATATGTATTCAAGAGCTTATTTGCTAGGCCTAATCAGTTGCAGTTATTCAAATTATCTCTGCCTAAGCGTTGGAGTGTGGAAATGGAAGGAAATGATTAAATAAGCATGAAGAGAGGAAAATTCTGGAACAAAGCAACAAAAATTGGACAACCTCCTAATTCAGAAATATTAAACAAACACTTCCACAAACACACATATCTCTATTATTTGAACAAATCACAGAAACCCAACAAATCATTTACCCATCAAATTTCACTTCTTGGATCCAATCTCTTCAACAGGATGCAAAAGGTAGCAAGCAAGCAGACAAATTCTGAGTCTAATAAAGGCAGCCATATGATCTGCCGAATTCCTAATACAAGGACAACTACATACTAGCCAACAGCCGTATTGTGCTCTATTTCTCAAAACAATAAAGAGACAGTAAAATAACCTCATCATAAAGAAAAGGTGAAAAGGCTGGGAGTAGTTGGAATTGCCTTATTAATTTTACACCCATCACCCATCGTGAATTCTCAAAAGAAAGTTAAAAAAAAAGAAAAAAAAAAAGAAAAAAAAAAAAAAAAGAGTGACTTGAACATTATTCTTATTGACCAGAGTTGTGTTTAGTCAAAGCTTCTAGTTGGTTTGGCTTATGAACATTATCAGTAGATACGTACGGTACAAATGTTCCATGAATGTGTAATTATCAAAGTTCTGTGACATGCACACATTTCTTTTGACACCCCAAAATCTAAACAACCATCAACCAATACTACAAGATCAAAACACATGTTATGATATCACCAGCAAACCCTACCCACATGCTAATTTTCCATAATCTAGTAAAAAATTTCACAAGACAAATCGTACCCACATCCAAAACTCCAACACATACGTCAAAATAAAATATGAGACACAAAACTAAGAGAGATAATAACACTAAGACCATATAGACGATAACACTATCATTAACAAAATTCTCAAACTAAATAGAATGGCATAATGCAATATACTTGATGTAACTTTTCACATAATGTGTTTTTCTTGTGGTGAAAACATTGTAGACAAGTCTAATACTTAAAAAGTAGCCAATATGTAGTCAATAGCCAAACACTCCAAATAATTTGTACTCATCCTTATAACTCCATGCAAGCCTCCCGCTTGTTACATTTCACAGTGCTTCCACCAATAAGTGAGTGACAATGGGATTGAAATAACTTACCATCACTTGGGCCATTGAGCACCGCAATTTCTTGCTTATCTTTTTCTCTTGTCATCCTTTACACATAAAAAGAAAATTGTGTTATATAATTTTACTCCCTTGCTTTGTTTACTCAAAGTTCTTTGACCTTGATAAACATGTCAAGGGAGGTTTACTATTCAAAGTTTTTAAATGAAAAATTGCATAAAATCTCTTACCTTGTAATACAAACAATAATTGTTCGAATAGACAAGCTTCAACCATAACCTAAGAAAGGGAAATAAATTGATGAAGTTAGTAATGTCCAACTATACAAACTAGAATAAATACTAAGCCTACATTCAACTAGCATATGCATAAATTTAGAAATTCCATTTTCAGATGCCAAATTAGAACTCAAACCAACAAAAAAGAGGGAAAAAAATCCACATTCTACAAATTATCATACCCAAAACCTCAAAATTAGTCTAAAATACCAAATAACAATAATTCAATTTTGGAGGTTGACATTTGAACATAAATGAAAAAAAATTGAAAATTGGTATAAAACTGTCACCATATTGAGGATACCAAGCACATGCACTTCTATGCGCTACAATTACAGAGGGCTTTAAATATATTTTGCCCAAAATTTCTCCTGTTTATCTCCTTAGAATTAATAATATGGGTTGAAACCATCACTTGCCAAACCAAGTCGCACGTTACGAGAATCACGAGCAAACCATTCATGTTCTTCATCAAACTTTTTCCACACAATAGCATCGGTTGGGTGTCCTAGAGTGTTGCTATCATCTTTTCTTTCATCTTTGTGCCACCTCATTTGTTTGGCTATATCTTTTGATATAAACAATCTTTGCAACCTTGGTTTTATTGGGAAATACCGCAAGACCTTTTGTGGAATTTTCTTACCAGTACCTTTCACACAACTTCATCTTGAAGTGTCGCATTTTGGGCATTTTTCTTTATCAGCGTGTTCCTTCCAAAAAAGTACACAATCATTCTTGCATGCATGTATCAACTCGTAACCGAAACCCAAGTCTCGGGTAAACAGCTTTGCTTCTCTGTACGAGCATGGCAATGTCTCTCCATTTGGAAGGACCTCCTTAATCAAGTTAAGCACCATATCGAATGCCTTGTTAGTCATGTTGCAAATTGTCTTTATATGAAGCATCTTCAAAATGAAAGCAATTTTTGACGATTTCTTACAGCCTGGATAAAGTTCACACATGTCATTTTCCCACATTCGATCAAAAGAGGTTCTCTGTTCGTGATTGTCAGTCCTTTGACCTTGAGTAGTAGAGAATTCACCTATGTTAGCATCCACAAATGTTCCCATACGGATATCGCCTAACAATTCTTCAACCCCATCAATCTCCTCTATCATTGCATTCATATCAGCGTCCAAGTTGGTAGTCACATTCACTTTGTCCAAATCTTTCCCATGAAATAACCATCGAGTGTATGTCTGATCAATTTCGAAATGAAACAAGTGAAGCTCGACCACTTCAATATGCTTATAATATCGATTTGTGCAGTGACGACATGGACACCTCACCATATTATAGACATCCACACATCTACGTGCCATTCTCAAGAATTCTTTAACACCTTTTTGATATAGCTCTGAAGATCGGGTAGTTTCTTTCATCCAACTCTTATCCATATTGATGTCTCTATCACTAGTTTCATTACTCATTGCCTACATTTAATCACATCAAACTCATTTCAAGCTATTTATAAGAATTAATAAAATTGTAACAATCAAAAAGACTAGTCGGCTAATTTTCGGAATTCACTTGAAACAAGTTTCTAAATATCTTAATCTTGAATAAGTATGTTTTGAGCTAGAGCCATTCTAGTCCATGCAAAGGTATGAGTTTCATTATGCAGGAAAAAAATACAATAAAAAATACAATATATTAATGTGTTAATGTATTCGAGCTTAAACTACAGCAAAGGAAATTGTGCTTTCTTTAATTTTTCTCCACTTTTTATATGGACAAGGGGAATCCATGCACTGATGAGGAATCTTCAAAAGTTTGCAACCAATAATAATTATAATAATAATAAAGTGCTCTAACCAGAATAATTATTTATTTTGTAATGAGGAGAAGGAATAATGGACTATTACCAGATCTGCAACCATTTCTTTTTTTCTTTTTTTCTTTCTCTTATATATATATATATATATATATATATATATATATATATATATATATATATATATATATATATAAACTGATGAACAAAGAGATAAAGAATAGTCCAAAAAAATTGTTCATGCCCCATAAACCATATATTTTCAGCACCTGAAATGAGGGAAGGCTTGTGGTTATTCTACCTTGAAACCATAAATTAGTAAAAAACTTTTAGAGATTGTCAAGGGGTGCTGCAGACTCAAACGTGATAATCTAATAAGTATGTTGTACCATTTATAACAACTGAAGAACCTCAAGACTTTTAAACTTAGATATAATGTATATTATATAAAATAGAAAATGCTTTCAATGTTTCAAATGACAAGTCACCATAATTCCTTTCTATTCCGTCTACTTCATGTTTCTGGATTGGTAAAACATCATGTTTTTAATAAGGTATTAAGACATCATGCTTTTAACACAAGTAACCTGTCGTTTTCAATAAGAGCCTTACATCACTTAGACTGGAATTTCTGATCCTAAGACTAATAGATATTAGAATTCAGATTCACAATTTATTTTGGTTTACCCATAGCCAGCCCACAGATAATCTGCTTTTTTTGCATGTTGGATCTAAGCATATAATCCTATTCGGTATTAGGATGATAATTGAGGCTATCTTCATCACTAGAGTAATCAGAATCAGATCTCAAGCTTGTTTAATAGATATAGTTTTGAGAGATCTTATTTCATACTTAATTTAATTATTATTTAAAATATATAAATATAATTTACAATTATATATTTCAATGGTAAGTGATTGAGTTTAATCCAATTAGGGGCTATACGATTAATTTTGAAATTTAATTAAGGAATGAAACGTCTAGTACTTAGAACTTATTGTACACCATTAATACATTTTTTCCTCTTAACCAATAAATCAAATCAGATCACTTTTCTTTCTTTTCTTGGGCTTTTATACAAGCCTCTCCTTTATTTACATACAAAATACCTGAAAGGCCAAGTTCTACAAGGAAATCGGTTGCATATAAAACATAAATGTTCACTGTAGTGCAACTCTTCTAGAAGCTCCAGAAGTTGATAACAGCTCTTAGCCAGCTGTTTTACACTTGGCTCTGCTTTTTCTTTTCACTTTGAAAACTTTTCTTCTACAAATCGCTTCCTCTTTTTTTACCGTACAAGATGAGACATTCTAAACAGCAAACACATTCAATTTCTTCATTCTTTGTTCGAGAAAGACTTGAAGTTGATGACCGAAGTAAATTTCTTCGTTCTTGATATATATATATTTTTTTTTCATTTACATTCCTCTTCTGAGCTCCTTAAAAGACTTGAAGATGACTAAAATTCTTCCTTTTATGTTCTATTGTTCATCTAAGTTTTAATTTACTAAAGGCTCTAAAGAGTACTGAAGATTGAAATTGTAGCTTCAGTTCACTTAAACCTAGAATTTTTGCAACTCAATTGCAAGGGTGGGCCCACAAGAAATCCTAATATACAAAATTACAGCAACGAATTAAGACTAACCTCTGAATAGTGAGACCACAGAGGAGCTTGTGGCTTAGAGATTTGGCCTGGGCAAAAGTGCAGAGCCCTCTGATCCTCCTCCCCTTCTCACCTATAAAATCAAACCCCATAAAATCAGTAAGTTGGAATCACACAAAACCAAACAAAATTAAGCCTCTTCACTTCACATCTCTCTTCCAGTGCCTGTTTTTCTTCTCACCTTAAACTGCCCTTTTGAGTGAAGTGGTGAATCCTACGGATTTGAGTAGCTTGAGGATAAACTTGGTTGTAATGGGCTCCCTCACATTCCACTTCCCTCGAGTGGGTCTTCTCAAAAACGTCCCGAAAGCCTACCCACGCTCTTCAGTGGTGAGCTGTGGTCTCAGTGGCAGACCCAGAGAGAGAGAGAGTTTGATATGTTGGATTAGTGAGACGTGTAGGAGAGAGAGAGAGAGAGAGAGAGAGAGAAATCTGATTTTGATATGTTGGAACTTGGAAGCTCATTTTTTTTTTTTTTAGTTTTGGACGAAATTTTTTTCGCCTTAGCGCCTTTAATTCCCGTGTTAAGTATTGGGCATTATTAGCGGCGACACCAGCTAGTCGCTGCTAATAATTTGACTGATTTTTTTTTTTTTTTTTTTTTTTGTAAGAAAAAAAAATTATTTTAGTCCCCCAAATTATCATATGTTTTCCATTTAACCCTACAAACTACCAACACTCCGACTCTGACTTACCAAACTACCAAAACCTTTGAAAAATGCTCCATTTGACAAAATATCTCCATATTACCCCTGCCACGTGTAATTTTTCAATTAAAAAATAAAAAAAAAACTAAAAAAAAATTATAAAATTAAAAACTAAAAAACTAAATTTTTATTTTTATTTTTATTTTTATTTTTATAAAAATAGAAAATACGGTATTTTGGGGTGGCTGCCTCGACCACCTCTGGGGCCCATAAGCCACCCCTAGGGCTCGGGGGGTGGCCTGCGAGCCACCCACCAATCACTGGGGTGGCCGCGAGCCACCCCATTTTCCTTATTTATTTTGATTAAAAAAAAATCAATTATTTTTTTTTTGTTTTTAGTTTTTTTTTTAATTAAAAAAATGACACGTGGCAGGGGTTATACGGGAATATTTCACCAAGTTGGACATTTTTCAAAAGTTTTGGTAGTTTGAGGGGCCGGAGTCAAAGTGTTGGCTGTTTGTGGGGCAAAACACAAAACGGGTGGTAATTTGGGAGGTTAAACCGTAATTTTTTAAAAAATAGAAAATTATAATTTACCCCACAAATTACTACCCGTTTTGCAAATAGCCCCACAAACTGTCAACACTTCAACTTTGGTAATTTGGGGGGCCAAAGTCGGAGTATTGGTAGTTTCTGGGGCTAGTTGCAAAACGGGTGGTAATTTTGAGGGCTAAAATATAATTTTACCTAAAAAAAATTAAAAACTGTCTATTCTCTTTTTTTTTCCCTTGTTTATTTTTTTCAAAAAGAATAATTTATGGTCAATTTTGTCTTTTTGTTGGTCTTATGGGAGAAATTGACATAATTGTTATATATTTCTTAATAACTATTTAAAAATTATAATATATATAGGAAAATTACAATTTAGCTACCCTTATAGGGCAGTTTGGGCCAAAAAATGAAAAAGCGTCTAATTTGATTGATTGGATGGACAAGTACAGTAGGATTGATTGAATGATCGATCGAACCTTCACAATGTCATATGATGATCGATCGGACTAATACTTAGGATCAATCGCACGTTAGATCGAACATTCACTATGTCAAGTTTGATTAATCAAACTCTATCACGATCAATCGGACTAATGCAATAGGATCGATCAAATGGTCTATCGATAATATTATTATATCATGATTGATCAGACTACTACCTTATCATCAATCAGACGTTCGATCAGACTTTCACTTTTCAAGTTTGATCGGTCAAACTCTATCATGATTAATCAGGCTAATGCAATAGGTTCGATCGATCAAAATGATATACTTTGATCAATCAGATATTCTATCGATTCTATGATCCTATCATGATTGATTGAACTAGTACTTAGGATCAATTGCACGTTAGATCGAATATTCACTGTATCAAGTTTGATTGATCAAATTCTATTATGATCGATTAAACTAATGCACTAAGATCAATCATATTTTCTATCAATCTTATTATGATCGATCATATCTTCTATTGAACATTCACTTTCTCAAATTGGACCAATGCACTATGATTGATAATATCTTCTATCGAACATTCACTTTGTCAAGTTTAATTGATTGAACTCTATCACGATCGATTAGACTAATGCACTAGGATCGATTGAATGTTTGATCGATCAGATCTTCTAATCGATCCTATGATCTTGTGATGATTGATCGGACTAGGATCAATCACATGTTAGATTGAACTTTCATTGTGTCAAGTTTGATTGAGGAAACTCTATCACGATCGATTATACTAATGCACTAGGATCGATCAGATGGTATATCAATCATATTATTTTATCATGATCGATCGAACCTTCACTGTGTCAAGTTTGATCGGTCGAACACTATCATGATTAGTCAGACTAATGCAATAGGTTTAATCGGATGTTCAATACATGAGATCATTTTATTTTGTTTATGATACATTTGACTAAGTCTACAATACAATGCACAAAGATCAATCATGACAAAAACAATTAATATATAACTAAAAAAACAAAAAAATTACTAAACGGTGAATATATATTAATTAAGAATAGTAAATAGAAAACTTTACTAATAATATTTAAAAATATCAATTTTTCAGTATAGGGTTTAATTGTTTTAAAAAAGTTTATTAAGCCAAATATTATTTTAAGAGGCTAAAATATGAGTTTATTTTTTATTTTATTTCATTTTATTATTATTTTTTACTGTGTAGAGTCATTAGCAGAGACTCCACTTGTCGCCGCTATTGAAGCATTATTAGCGGCGACTCTTGGATGCCGCCACTAATAATCAGCATCAGCGGCGATATTCACAAGTCGCCGCTGATGATTACGGTTTTGTTTATTAAATTTTTGTATGGTCAATAGCGGCGACTCTTGAATATCGCCGCTAATAATCTGTCATTTGCGGCGACATTCACAAGTCGCCGCTGATGACTACAATTTTGGTTTTTATTTTTCGTGGGGTCAATAGCGGCGACTCCAATTGTCGCCGCTATTGAATCATTATTAGCGGCGACTCTTGGATGTCGCCGCTAATAATCTAGAATCAGCGGCGACATTCACAAGTCGCCGCTATTGAAGCATAATTTTGTTTTTAATTTTTTGTGGGGTCAATAGCGGCGACTCCAATTGTCGCCGCTATTGAAGCATTATTAGCGGCGACTCTTGGATGTCGCCGCTAATAATCTAGAATCAGCGGCTATATAGTCATAAACTCTAACCATAAGTGTATGTACTATATATAGCCATAAACTCTAATCCTAAGTGTATGTACTATATATAGTCATAAACCATAACCATAAGTGTATATACTATATATATAGTCATAAACCATAACCCTAAGAGTATATACTATATATAGACATAAACCCTAACCCTAAGTGTATATACTATATATAACCATAAACCCTAACACTAAGTGCATATACTTTATATAACCATAAACCATAATCCTAAGTGTATATGGCTATATATATATATATATATATATATATATATATATATATATATATATATCATTTTTATTCTCCTTTTTTTTTTGGAAAATTTAATATTGTATTTATAAAACCCATATATAGTACCATAAATTCAATGATCGATTTACACATCTCTTGTACAAACATGGATAAGAGATGTGTAAGAGAATGAAATTAAACATTTCTCTTTAAAAAATGAGAAAAATCAAGATTTAGCTTTTTAATTTTTAATTTTTTAATTGTTTGAGGAGATTCTCTCTTTAACTTGATTGAATAAACTTCGACTTAGATGCCGTAAAAAAACTATAAGATATACGCTATAGTTTTTTTCATTTTTCTAACTGTTTAGATTTAATATCACAATCTTTCTCATACAAAATTAGAGTAAATATACTGTATTTTTTTTGTAACAGCACCTAAGCCAAATTCATTCAAATTTCTATAATATCAGAACAATCTAATTATAATCAATCTAGGATTTAATGTTATATTTAAAAGTGTACAATAATGACACGTGAAAAATATATTGACATTATTATTCATAAAATATAAAATCAATTAAATTATAAATCATAGCCCTAAGTGTATGTACTATATATAGCTATAGATCGACCCTAACCCTAAGTGTATATATTATATATACCTATGAACCTTAACTATATATAACCATAAACCCTAACCCTAAAAGTATATACTATATATAGACATAAACCATAACCCTAAGTGTATATACTATATATAGCCATAAACCCTAATCGTAAGTGTATATACTATATATAGCCATAAACCCTAACATTAAGAATATATACTATATATAGCCATAAACTCCAACTCTAAGTGTATGTACTATATATAGCTATAAACTCTAACCCTAAGTGTATATACTATATATAGACACAAACCCTAACCCTAAGTGTATATACTATATATAGCTATAAACCATAACCCTAAGTGTATATACTATATATAGCCATAAACCATAACCCTAAGTGTATGTACTATATAAGAGACTAAACCATAAGTATACTATTTATATATAGGAGGGAACCCTAAAAATAAGTACATTTACTATATATAGCCATAAACTCTAAGGTTAATTAGGGTACACACAAGTCATTATAAATGTATATAGTTTTTAAACCGTTTACATGCATGCATATATTATGCATATATGTATATGGTCTTAATTATAGGTTTTTTTAACTTTTTTATGTATATATATATATATATATATATATATTAAACGTAGAAATGTTTAAGGCAATGGTCTACAAAACCAAACATTAATTTCGTGTTATATATATATACTATATATTATTGTGTGTGTGTGTATATATATATCTATATATCTATATATATAGTAATATATGGTATATATATATAATACAATACGCAAATTAGTACTAAATTGCTAAAGTATAAAATAAGACAAAACTCATTTGTAATACGTCCATAAATGTAAACGCTAACCCTAATTAGGGTTAGAGTTTACTTATAAGTATATCGTATATAAGGAACTCAATACGTAAACCTTAAGTATAATATTTACATATAACATATAGCCCTAAAACCTAACCATATGTGTGTATATATATATACCATATATAGCCGCTAACTCTAACCCCAAGTGTATATACTATATATAGCCATAAACCATAACCCTAAGTATATGTACTATATAAGGGACTAAACCATAAGTATACTATTTATATATAACACGGATTCCCTAACAATAATTGCATTTACTATATATAGTCATAAACTCCAAGGTTAGGGTATATACAAGTCATTATGAATGTATATAGTTACATCAACCGTTTACATGCATGCATATTATATATATATAGTATTAATTATAGGTTTTTAAACTTTGTTATGTATATTTGCTTTTTTTAAACGTAGATGGTGTACAAAACCAAATCTTATTTTGGTGTTATATATATATATATATATATATATATACATATACACTATATATTATTGTGTGTGTATATATATATAGCACCAAATCAGGTTTAGTTTTGTATATAGTATGCATATAGTACAATATGCAAATTAGTATTATAATTTTATAGTATGTCCATAAATGTAAACGCTAACTTTAATTAGGGTTAGGGTTTACTTATAAGTATACCATATATAAGGAACTGAACACGAACACTCTAAATATGTACGCGTCATTATGCATGTATATAGTTAAAAAACTAAAGTTTTTTTTTCTCTTTTTTTTTTTCCAAAAAAAACCTAAATACAATTATTTATATGCATAGTGTATAAAATGAGTCATTATGCATGTATATAGAAATATTATTATTTGATTAAAAACAGTTGGCCACTTGTATTTAATACACGTGCCAAAATTGACGCGTGTATTAAATACACGTGGCTATATATGATCTATCCACAAATAGCCACATTGTCATAAAGACACGTGGCTACAATGACTCTTACTGTAGACACGCAGCGAATTGCAGTTATTTTTGTAGTGGTAGAAGACGTTGGCTTTAAGAAAACATTTGAAGCTTTCGCCTCGATTTCTTGGACCATTCTGGGTAGTCAAATTAATTAGGGGGAGTCGCTTATAAGCTCGAATTACCTCAAGAGTCTAAGATCCACTTAGTGTTTCATGTATGATGTATCATGCTTGAAGAAGAAGCTAGGTTAGTGAACGGTTCTGCTTCCCACTTTACCTCTAGTGGATGCCAATGGCAAGATCCAGCCTGAGCCTAATTTTTTTTTACAGAGGAGGGTTAAAAAGAACAATAATGGAGCATTGATAGATGATGAGTACCAAATATTACATATATGGACTCTTTAATTTTTAATTGTTAAGTCTTTAGTTTTGCTATTCTCTAATACTTTTGTCTTAATTAACCTGAATTTGGACCGCCAAGCTTTCTTTCCGTGAAGGTGTAAGTCAATTTTATTTCCAGACATGTGGCACCAAGATTTGATTTGCACGCACAAATGGCACACATCAGAGGCAGCTGCAGAAGGAATTCACGAAGACATGGAATATATAGAAAGGATCCGGAGCTGCTGAACGCCTGAACCCATGCACCGAATCAAGACAATAATTATTTCTAAAGCTGGGCTCTACATCAACATGAACAAGATTCTTTCCATGCAAAAGAGAGATCGATACACACGTGTTGTCAAGACCTGAAGGGATTCGAGCACCGAAATTGACAGACCACCGAGAGATACACTACATGCATGAGTTGATTTACATCCATACTTGGCAGCATCGACACACATCAAAGCTACGACACTTTTTTCTTAAGTAGGTGCAGCACCGAAGAAGCACGTTTTCTGCTTGAAGACCTGTGCAATGCTGAGCAAAGACCCGATTCTTTCCTTGCACGTGAACTAAAGCACCGGTTCAGCACATTTTATTTCCAGACCTGGGAAGACCGAAAAGGAAAGAACGTTGACTTCTTTCCAAGCAGCAAGACAAGATTCTTAGAAAAGGAAATATGTTTCTTAAGGAAAGCTGCAGCACCGAATTGGAGTCCTAGGAACGTGTGTGAGGTGCTTGACAAGATTTCCTTCCTTTTCAGCATGCACGTGAAGCCCACAAGCAAAGCACCGAACAGATGGCTTAGCACCAAAGCCATGCAGACCTGCAGCTGATTGCAGAATTTCCATAACAAGAAAAGAGGAGCAGCTCTCATGGCACACCTGGCAGCCGAGACCCTAGTTAACAAGTCTATATATAGTCCTTCTTCTCTTTTGTAAATTGGTGGGCGAGGCTAGAACAGAATTTTGGTGTCATTTTGCAACAATTTTTCTTGTAAGTTTTTTTAATTTTTAATGTTTTTAATTCAAGTTAATATGTTACTTTTAGTCATGTGAGGCTAAACCATCAACTAAGGTTGAGGATGAAGTCTCACTTATGATTAACAACAATATTCTTATGTGATGTAATATTTTTCAATTTTAATGAGTTTGATTTTCAATTATTTTACTTCAATTCAATTTTATGGAATGATTCTTGGATATCTTTTGTGATTCAAGGATACATTTGATGATTTAAGATAGTTCCATAGAATTAATTGATTGTACTTGGTTTTCTTTGTTTAAAAAAATTGGATATCCTTTGTGATTTATTATACGGATACAATTGATGTTTTGATTTAAATTTGATATCTTGATATGATTTACGGATGCACTTGATGATTTAATTTAAATTGAATTTTCTTTTGGGATTTGTATAAAGAATAGATACATGGAATGATTTGATTAATTATTTGAAGCAAAAGTAAAAACATACTTAAGATTTTATTATGAGAACTTTGGAAAATATTATTGATCATAGGAATATGTTGTTATGAGTTTGTGAGTGTGGATTCCGATACCTTAGTGTTTTTTTTTTTATTTGATTACATTCACTCTAGTTAATTTTCTTTATGCTTTTGATTTTTATTCACAAAAACAATCTCTTAATTTTTGGAACTAGGTTAAGATTAAATTAATTTGGATTTAAATTTTGTTTGTAAAAATGTAATTCCCTGTAAACTCGACCTCGCACTTGCATACATTATATTGCAAACGATTCATGCACTGCGAGTACAATTAAAATTCACAACAATAGAGGTGTTGGTGAAATGGAAAGTTACTTAAGACGAAGACTCTACCTTAGAGGAATTTTGGGCCTTACATTGCCGTTATTCTCACCTTATGTGCAATGTGCTTTGAAGGGGTAGAGATTGTAACGATGAGCAACATGGATAGAAATGAAGATAAAAATAAAAAAAAATAAAAAAAATAAGAGGATCCTCCATCAGGTTATCTAAATTTTTTTCTATTTTATTAAAATAAACATTTTTACAATTAAATATTCTTTTAATCGTAAAAGAAGACAAAAGGTGAAAAAAAAAAAAATTTAGATATGTGAATAGTGCCACCATTCACAAATTGATGAGAAAAGACTACTATGTTGATAAAAGCCTAATATGTTGATCAAATAATTTTAGATATTTGATGGAGGATGCCTTCTAAAGCGATTAGTAACAGACTACTATGTTGCCATTGTTTGTGAAAAAGAGGTGGGTTTAGCTGTTGGTCGTTTTAGCTTTTGCTTGCATGCATGCATGCTTGCTACCAGATGAAGACAAAAGTGATAGAGGAACACATCGTTATAGATGGACACGTCGTTGTGCATGTTCACATGTTCTGCCGTCATAAACTCTGTAGAATTCTCTGGTTATCGAGTTTTCCTTCCCTGGAAGCATTAGCAGTGGGCTGGAAAGGAGGCAACGGGTTGCGTACATTGATTGTGTGCCCCCTGCTTTGGTCTAGCTAATTAATCAAAGCATCAGAAAATGCACCAGTATCTAGTTTGGCTCCCATGTTCAAGTTCATTCCAGTCAAACCGTCTTCTTACAAAGAGTTGAATATCATGAGGCATTTAATCAAAGCAAAGCTTGTCGAAGAAAATATTGTTCCAAGTGAGTCGTACACGTACAAAGCAGAATTTTTTTCATAAACCTCACGAAGTTGGTGGCTTGTGCCAGCTTTCTGGAAAATATTGTTCCAAGTGCAAACTGAAAGAAAAGCAAAAGGAAACAGAAAGAAGAAGCAAAGAAGCTGATAGAAGGCTCAAGAACGTTCATCCTAGTACACGTGGCAGCATTGGCGTGAAGTTGGGTTGAGCACGTGATTTTCCGAGAGAAATCTAGGACGTGGAAGCACCAATTGTGTTAGAGTTGTCACCGTAGCTGTTGAACTCGCTAGGGCCACCGTTTCCGTTCTTGCCGTTGTTTACGAATGCTTGGGAGTTGGGAACCCGAGGTAGTTTCGTCGCTATAGCTTGAGAAAGAGAGTTTGTAGTTGTTAGCGTCGGAGTCATAGGAGGTGAACCGGAGGTTGGGGACGTTGACGAGCTTGTCATAGTTCGTGAACTAGCCGGAGCCGCCAGTGGCACCGGCGCCGTAGCTGGTGAAGTTGGAGTCAGCAACGTTTGCTTCGTTGGCGTAGTTTGTGAACCCTTCGCTGTTTGCTTCGTTGGAGTAATTCACCGTTTCACTCTCGGTTTGTGATATCTGAGAGAGCTTTTTGGTGTGTTTTGGAATTTTGGAATTATATGTAGCCAAAGTCACCGTTTTGAACACCGACGGTAATTTTGAAACTTTGGCTTTTGAGCGGTTATGTGTTGCACTTGACCCTCTTTCCGTCACTTTTGTCGGACTAAGCGGACGGAAAGTTCAAATTGAAACAAGTGGTAAACTTTAGAGGAGTCATTTATCAAAAATTAAGCATTGAGCGTCAGAATACATGGGTACATCAAGATCAAGGGTTAAAGTGTAATTTTTCTCAAAATTCATTTGTTTGGTTGCACATCATTCTTGAGAATATATATTCTTTTTCACAGAGGAATAAATATTTCTCTAAAAAAAAATGAGAGGAATAACTATTACTGGAGGAAGATAATGGAGTTTTCAACCCCCGGGCTTTTTTTTCAAACCCAAAATTGATTTAAAAGTAATAATTTCTTAATATTTGGCCAACCACCCAAAGGGATCGTTGGCCATCCTAACAAAACACGTGGGTGGGAGAGGGGGAAAATAATTTGTGTAGTTTGGGTATTTTAGAAATTTAGATTCAATTCTAGCGACAACATCATGTGTTGTCACCAAACCAAAAAAAAATAAGAATGATCATTCCATTACAACTTCTTATTATCAATAACATCTATTTCTATTCTTAAAGAAATGGTCATTCTGTGTACCAAATGTAGTGTTTAAATAAAAGGCTGCTGAAGTACTAATTTTGCTTACTTATTAACACAGTATAATAGAGTAATGCTATAAGTTCTTTTTATATTCCTTTTGTGTCTCTTCAAACGTGATCAAATAGTAATTTTAAAAATTATATTATTTTGAAAGGAAAAAAAAAAAACTGAACTCAAATCCGTTATTGGGCCTGCCGTGGCACACAAATCAATTGAAGACCCGGTCCGACCCGACCCTCTTTCTTCCTACACATTCATTCCGGTTCTCGTTCTCTTGGGTTTCAAAAACTAGCGGTCGTACCTTTGTGGCCATTTCCTATTCAAATCCACAACTACTCTCGAAGAATAAGAACTTTTCGCGCCAAATCTTGTAAACTAGGGTTTCGAATCTCACGCTCATACACACTCATTTTCTCTCTGCCCTCTCTTGTAAAAACTCTAAAAGATTCAAGTTCCTTTTTATTTTCTTGGCAATAAATCTCTGCCGGAGAGTTTCCAGGTAAAAAAGCCTAAATTCTATAGCTTCTTCTCGAAATTCTCTTTTTTTATCGTACAGGAAGTTCTTGAGCTTCATTTTTCTTTTGCGAACTTTTTGTTGTTTTTCTGTGAATAGATGAATCTGATGGTTTCGATTTTCGTCCGATTTTTGTTTCAGAAATTGTTGTGATCGTTTGATTGAGAAGCAAGGGCCATTGAAGTGTCGTTGAGGAATTTTTCTGTTAAGTTTCCAGGTATGGCTCTAATGACAAGCATAAAATCTTATTTTCCCCCGTTTGGTCGCTGAGAAAATGTAGGAAAGGAAAGTCGTTTGAACTTCTGAAGAATAGATTATTTACCTTTTGGGAGCTGAGAAAATGATCTATTCCTGGTTTAACAGAATACAGCTCTATGTCTTAGTTGAGTCGACTTTTCATTTCTTCCGTTTCGAATTTTTGAGAAATGTGAAAGTGATTTGTTTTTTTTCTTTTAATTTTGATATATTTTCCTGCATATTTGGGCACCACACAGAGATCATTTTTTCTTTTATACGAATTTTGATAGACAAAAGCATTCTCTGCGAGAATGATTCAGAATTATGTAGTGGAGAGAGTGTATTCATTTAGAATTATGTACGACTAGAGCATTGCATATACTTTCCAAATCCTGTGATCTATGCGTGCTTGATTTGCCACTTCCGTATTTGCTGGTGGAATTTTTTTAACCCCAATTCCATTTGCATCCTGATTGCTGAAGTTATTGCTGACTTTGGGGACCCAATTTTTAACCCCAATTTTTTGAAGTTATCAAAAAAAAATCTAAATTTGTAATGTAGGCACCTTTATGGGGGGGAAAAAAAAAATCCAATGACCTACTTTTTGATCGGAAAAAGGTCCTTTATTAATCAATTCTTTATTGCTATAGCTGAGTTTTTCACACCCAATGTTTTGCATCAATTCGAAAAGAAATACTCTCTTGCATCTATTCATTTTAAATGTCAGCTGGCTGGCAGCAACGACTGGAAGTGTTCATGAGTGTGGCTCTATTATGAACCCTTAAGCAGATGAAGACCTTATTTTGGTTGCCACAATGGCTGTTCCTAGTTTGTAATCAAAGTCATAGATGGCATAAGCTCGACTCTAGTGGGACAAAGCTTTTTCTTTTCTTTGCTTACTTTGCAACAGAGCCTGGTGGACCCTGTTGCGAAACTCAGAATGGGACGCTTAAAATTTATTTGAAGATCTCTGCCCTGATTTATGGTTTTGATTAACAGGTCCTATGAGCCCCATATATGTCATGAAGTTAAAGATTATTTCTGACTGCTGAAATGAGATGCAATGCATGCTGGCGAGAACTTGAAGGGCGAGCCATTTCCACCACATGTGGTCACCTCTTATGTATCCACATAAAGTAAATTTGCCTTTCAGTCTTATTTTCCTCTTTTTGGTTCAGTGAACTTTTGTTGCCGGTCCTTTTGCATGGAGTTTTCTTTAACAGTGTAAAAAGGCCCGGATGATGCCAGCAAGATCCTCAGTAATGATGGAGCATGTCCAATTTGTGACCAAGTGCTCTCTAAGAGGTATAAGTTTTTGAGGTAGTTTGAATATTTAATATTATTCTTGCAGTCAATTGTTTGAATGTGCTGGAATGAACATATAGATGAATGGAACACAAGAAGACGTGGTTGTAATTTGGCATTATGGAGAACAGATACTGAATAGTCGAAATGGGCAACTTTTGACATTACCAATCTAGATTTATTTCCCCTTAGTCACCTGTTTGAGGAATTATGTGGAAATTACAACGACATGGTGCAATACCATTTACTTGTTTTTGATATTAAGTAACTAGGTTATCATTAGGGTGCTGTTGACTACTTAAGTGTTCTTTCTGAATTACATATATCAACTGTATAATCTCATTTCCTCTTACCTCATTCTGGTTTTCCACTTGTCAGTCTTATGAAACCCGTGGATATCAATCCAAACGATGAATGGATAAATGTAAGCAAGTATATTGCTGAAAATACTTCATCCATGTACAGCTATTACCTCTTAATTTTTCAATCAATTCCCCCCGTTCTCCCTACTCTTGCTTTCCTTTTCTACTGCTTGCTTCTTGCTAATCTTTGCAACATATTCTGTTTTAGATGGCCATGGCTGGAGTGTCTCCACAGATATGTATCCTTTTATCAAATTTCCCCTTTATAGTGAGACAGAGTAGTATAATAAATGTGAAAATACCCGGCGCATTAGTGTTAATTCTCTATCTCATACTAAAGTAAATGATTTGTGTGTTTTGTTAAATGTTGTAAGAGGATATTTTGGCTATGCATCTTTCCTTGAACAAACTCAGTGATGAAGAGTGCATACAGAAGTGTGATGTTCTACAATGGGCAAAAGGAATTGGAAATGCAGTACAAGATGAACAGAATAGTTGCTCAATGCCGGCAGAAATGTGAAGCAATGCAAGAAAAGTTCACAGAAAAACTGGAGCAGGTGCATACTGCATACCAGAAAATGGCCAAGAGGTGCCAAATGATGGAGCAAGAGATTGAGAGCTTGTCCAAGGATAAGCAGGAACTCCAGGAAAAATTCTCTGAGAAATCCCGGTCAGTCTCTATTATTGTCATATTTTTTCCTTATTGACACTATATTTAGGTAACTTGGTTATTGGGCCTTGGTACAAAATATTATTCCAATACCAGGCAGAAGAGAAAACTAGATGAAATGTATGACCAATTGAGAAGTGAGTACGAGTCAACGAAACGCTCAGCCATCCAACCTGCAGGCAACTTTTATCCAAGAAATGAGCCTGATTTGTTCTCTAACCCTGCTAATATGATGGATAACAGAGACCCTATCAGAAAAGGTAATCCTTTTTTTTTTTTTACTTTTAATACCATTTCAGTAGGCAGTGTAAGAGCACGCTTATTGTCACTAGAAATGAATTTTCCATATGTTGCAAGTTTTCTTATAATAGTTTGGAACGTTTGTTTTCTCAATGTGATAATGAGAGTGAGCTTAGTTTTGCTTAATCTCTCCAAAACTAGTTGACTTATTTCTAGCAGATTGGGCGCGTTTCACTCCTGACACTCCAGGGCCTAGAGAGGATGTGTGGCCAGCGAGACAGAATAGCTCAAACTCTGGTCCCTTCGATATCTCTGTTGGCTCACCAGCAAAACAAACAGCCATCCCATTGGATGCCGGGAACAGAAGGGCTGGTGCTCACCCCGTTTTTGGCACTGGAGCTAGTAACCCTCAACCACTTTAAGGAACTTGATACTCTCCCCAATTAAGAGGCCTCAGCTCTCTCGTAACCGCCCTCAGATGTTCACGTAATAGACTAACTTAAGTCTGCTAAGTTTTATTTTAGAGTAATATTATTTAGTAGACTGCAACACAACTGAGATGATGTGACAATAAAAATCAGTCATTATTTTTTTTTTTTGTTCATCAAGTATTGATCTAATCACTAATTTTTACTGTTACATCATCAAATTATATAATTGTTGTATACGATCTACTAAATAACATTACTCTTTACTTTATGGCCTATTTCTAAAATTTCATGAATTCTTTGTTTTACAGATTTTAGGCCAGAAGGTGACGGCTTGCCATTTGCTGGATCTCAGTGATGCTGGATATTTTGTCTGTAATATTTTTTTCGTTGTCCTCATTTTGACCCAAAAGGGGAAAAAAAAAAAAAAAACACAAGGATGATGTAAAATTGCTAAAGTACATGACCCATCAGTCCTGATAATTTTTCTGTTGTAGTTTTTTTTTTTTTTTTTTTTTTTTTGGGTGATGCAGCTGCCAACTAGTAATTAGAAAGAAGTAGAAATATATGGAAATATACGATCCAACTAGAAATACAGGTTGTATTGAAAGTGCCAAGGTTCGACCCCTTTTGGCCAAGATTAGTTAAAGCCCCAATTTTTAAATGTCTTTATTCCTTTTTTTTTTTTTTTTTTTCATGGCTAAATCTTTAGTTTGTGGATATTCAGTAGCTTAAATGCTCTAAACTAAGTATTTTAGGCATTTTCTAGAGTTTTGCTCTTAGATCTTTATAAAATATAAAAATCCTTTATCATATATCTAAACTCTTAGTAGTTATCTTAATAGCAAGCAAAGGATTTTAAAAACCTTGGTCAAGCTTACCTACAACCAAAATCTTCTTGATTAAAAATTTTGTCGCCCCGGATAATTATACCTATATTAAGTTAATATTTGGGCACGGTGCTCTTTTTCTTTGACCTCTAAGAATATCTTTCTAACATTTTGTAGCGGAAATATGTATGAACCAAGAGACTAACTAGAACAGTGGATAAATTTAAAAATATTCTGTTACTCACTAATAATCATATAATGTTTTATTCCTTAGACTTACTATCTTTAGCTTGAGCTCCTGTTCTTGTCGTTGTTGACTCTTACATGACTCTGTAAATAATGTTTACAGGCGGAATAATGAATCTAGCTATGACTAGTAAGCAAGCAAGCAAGGGCTAGTTCATGACTCATTTTAACCATATATCGGAAATCATTGTAACATTTTCTGAAACTTTGTTTTGTAAACATGACTTTCGTAGAACTTGCCTTTGTAAAACGTACCCCTTTCCTGAACATAAATCCTTTATAATAAAACTACGCTTATAAGCTCATATCATCACACAATATTTTCTATAAAACATTACACATTACTATAAACTTTGTATTGGTGCCTCTCTTTTCTTCAATCCCAGATTCGAATTCTAACAGTACTTCTACTGTTTCAGCCTCCTTCTAGTGGTTGTTGCTATTCACAAGTGGGGGTACAGATAAGCTTACTTTAATTTGTGCATCTTTAGCTTCTGTAACCACTTTGTGCGGCCTTTTGAGAGAACCGAGCCACTTGTATGACCCATTTCCTACCATTTGTAATTATTTTAGCATTGTTTTAGTTTGATTTGGGTCTATTGTTAGAGAGTTCACATATTTTTCGTTTATAAGATTATCCACTTCTTCTTCCTTTTGAATCAAGAGTATGAATGATTCTCTCTCGTAACCATTTCTTTATTCAATTAAAAAAAAAAAACCTTCACAGACAAGGTTGTGCTTCTTGCGATAAACCCCCTTCAGTAAAGTTAGCCTGCACAACCCCTCTCTATAGTCGCCATGTATGCCAACCCCCATTGCTTAGGGCTTCGGTGGGGATAATCCACCACGGCATCACAACCATTGGTGGGTTGCACTGCCAAAATTTTAGAAGTTTATAAACATTTTATGACACGCAGTACCGGTGGTTCCTTTCCATTACTTTCTTTATTACCTTAATTTTTTTTAATTTTTGTTCTCAAAATATAGTTTAATTGGGTAGGGACCACGCCTTATAAAGCGGAGGTCACTAGTTCGAATCCCCTCTCTCCCCTCTTGTGTGGACATGTCAAAAAAAATTCTTTTAACTTTTATACATAGTCATAAAAATATATTATTGCTTATTAGCCATTTTCTTATCTCAAAAACTTTATTAAACATGCATACTATAACGTATCTGAAAAATTGTAGTAAAACATGCAATAATTTGTAATAATATTTGTAAACCAGTCCATGCCAAAGGTTTCATGCTTAAAATATTTTTCATGCATTTCGTCATATATTTGCTAGAAATGGCATGGGATTTTCTTTTGAAAATAAAAAACAAACTTGTACATAAAATGTCATAGGCTAAACAGTCATAAAAGCGCACGGACATATTCGGGTGATTTTTGTTTTTCAAATAATTTTTTTAAAATTTAAATTCTAATCAGATTTTATCCAACTTTTTCTAATTTTGTCACAGGTTTTTTAAACTATCCAAACGTAATTTTAAAAAACAAATTCTATTTGTATTCACAATTTTAAATATTTTTCAAAAATATTACAAACCCAAACGAGCATTTTTAACTCCCTCTGTACCTTTATTGCAACTTGTCATTTCTCTGCTTGTGACTAACACCTTGAATGTCCCTTGCTTGAAGACCTACAATAACATCACACAATTTTCTTAATCATTAGATCCCATCTAAAATCCTAGGTGTCAAAGAACTCTAATTCTTTAGTTTCTTCAATGACTTTCCCAAAAAGCCATTATTCTTATTTTCTTTCATACGAAGCATTTCTCACTTTCCTTAATGTAACGTCCTGACAAATTAAGTAACTGATAATTAACTTATCAATGCACATTCCCGTCTAATTTCTCCAAAGAATAAGACCGAGAGATCTGTAACGCCTTCAAATAAGAATAATTAACTTGGAGATTTACTGGCAGTTCTTTCCAAATTAATTAACTTGTATTTTAATTGAGAATGCAAGATACATGAGGTTGAATGCAAAATTGCCCAAAAAAAATTTGGACTGAGGTGGTAAATTATGCATGCTTTAACACAAACCGAATTCTATATGCAGCTATTGATTTCAAGGTTTCAAAGGAAGTATGGATAAACAAATTGGTTGATAATTAATTTTTGAAAATATTTGATTGCCCTGCATACGTTCACTTGCAAAGTGGAGACTTGTCAAAATTAGATCCAAAATCAAGAAAGTGTATTTCTTAGTTTCAAGAGTGGTGTTAATGGCTATAGGCCATAGATTCGGTTTCAAAGAAGAAAATTGTTAGCAGAGATATGGTACTTGATGAGGCCTATATGCTAAGAAAATGTGAGGATGAAGCATTAACTGATAGCCAAGAAGAGAAACAAGTAGTGAATGTGAAGTTTGATGACCAGAGTTCACCCATGGATAAGAGTAATGATGAACAATTTTTTAAAGACTCGCAACACCAAAAAGAGACTTATTCTCTAGCAAAAGGCAAAGAGAAACGTGATTGAAAAACACTGGAGATGTATAAATTTGAGAATATGTTTTCTTTTGCTTTAGTAGTTGGTAATAAAGATTCGTCATGCGTTCAAGATGCTATAACATGGAAAAAAAAAATAAGAGTTGGATGTGACTATGCCAAAAGAGGTGGAGTAATTACAAAAAAAAATTGGTGTAGGATTCGGGAGTTGATAGAATTGTCCAAGGAAAACAAGGCTATAGGGTACACATGAATTTACAAGAAACCGAAGTTAGTTAAGAAAGCTTTGTAGCCAAAGACAGGGGCGGAGGGAGGGGGGGGTCAGGGGGGGCAAATGCCCCCCTCACTTCTTATAAATTTTTTTTGCAGAGGGTATATTTTTTTCTATACCCCTGAAATGCCCCCCCACAGGCCACAGCAAGGGGGCAAGCTTGCCCATGGCCTACCTTTGTTGTGAGTTTTTTTTTTTTTTTTTTCACCTTTTTCATTTATGTTTACAGTTTACTTTGTAAGAAGACTGAAAAAACAGGTCGGTTAATTGTTCAGAAGGATGAAGGTAGAAGACGACACTTTTTTTTTTTTTTTCTTTATCCCAAAATTTGAAACGCACCGTTCTAATAGAGTATGTGGAAGTGGATGCAATCATGATTCATACTGACAGTGGCAGGCGGCAGCAGCTATCAAGTAGACCGACTGAGCGAGTGAGGAGTTGGTGGCTTGGAGCCTGCCGCTGGTGTGATCGTGTGAAGACTGAAGAGTCTTCTTCTGTATTCACATTAAATGCAAGGCAAATAAACAAGTGAAGGGAAATGTAAAAGACTAAAAGTTGTCCAGCATTTAATGCAAAAGGCCAAAAAAAAAGTTAAAAAACAAACCAAATCGTGCAAAAATTTAATGAAAACCAAATATAAAATGTAAATGAATCATCATGTGTACAAAACAAATAAATTAATGTAGAAAAAACAAATGAATTAAATTCTTTTTGTTTGAAAAAAAATATATATATATCAATTAGTCATTATTAGTGTAGCGGTTGTAGCCTGTGGGAATTGCGAATTGGGACAACGTGCGTGTCTCATTAAACTCAGTCTAACAGTGCGACTTACTTGACAGCTAGAGGCAATTAAGTGTTGCATAAACTGCCGTGAGTGTCAAATCTCATTCAGAAATTTCAAAAGTTTGAAGCTTTTAGACGGATGTTTGGTTAAACTTAAGTACTTAACACAAGAACAAAATTCAAGCAAATTATCGACTGAGAGTCTGATATCAAAGAGAGGAAGAGGAGGTCTAGGAGGAGAAGGGGAGAAGGATCCGGCTTGTAAGTTACTCAGGCGTTAACTGTTAAAAGTTCATCTATTCAAATAAAACTTCAAAGTTCAACCTACCTATCATTCTATCAGGTATGTAAATATGTATTTAACTTTTATCTTGATTAAGATTTAAGTTTTTTATATCTTTTGAATTTATTATTTTTTTATATTTTGATTGCTTTTTTTTTTTTTAATAATTGTTTTTATATTTAATTGTTTAGAAATATATATATAGACTTAAAGTTTTGGTTTCATTTATTAATTGTATAAAATATATAATTGTAGTTGTGTGAGATTATGGAGATCAATGATTCAATTGAGCTACAATCAAATTCTAAACGAGCTCGTATTGAGGTAGATTTAGCAAATCTGCCAACTGATCCAAGCTTAAGGAAAAAAATTTCTGATTACCATCCTAGTGATAGAGACAAAATTCGAAGAGCATATCTACAAAAAAAACCTTGTCAACCAGTTGAGCATAATTTTCCACAAACACAATTTGGAAAAACATGGCGTCGTTTTAATCCAGCATGGTTCGAAGAATATTCTGACTGGTTGGAATACAGCATTTTAAAAGATGCTGCGTATTGCTTGTTTTGTTATCTCTTCAGACCGGACACTAGAAATCAAGCAGGAGGAGACTCATTTGTTATTGAAGGGTTTAAAAATTGGAAAAAGAGAGAAAAGTTACAGAGTCATGTGGGGACTCATAATAGTGCACATAATCAAGCTCGACGAAGATGTGAAGCTTTGTTAAATCAGAAACAAAGCATCATAACATTTTTTGACAAGCAATCAGATCAACAAAAAAGGGACTATAGAACTCGTTTGAATGCATCAGTTGATTGTATTCGCTTTTTACAGCAACAAGGATTAGCATTCCGTGGCCATGATGAATCTAAAACCTCAAGTAATCAGGGAAATTTTCGTGAATTGTTGCATTTTCTAGCGAAACATAATGAAGAAATTGACAAGGTAGTATTGGAAAATGCTCCTGAAAATCATCAAATGACTGCACCGGACATTCAAAAAGAAATAGCAAATGCTGCAGCAAGTGAAACTCTAGATGCTATTCTTAAAGATCTTGGAGACTCGTCATTTGCTATCCTAGTTGATGAAGCTCGTGATATATCTGTTAAAGAACAATTGGCAATTATTTTGCGATATGTAGATAAGAAGGGTCATGTGATTGAACGTTTTTTAGGCATTACACATGTTAGCATACCACGGCTGCAGCATTGAAGATGGCAATTGAGTCAGTACTTATCAAGCATCATTTAAGTATTAGCAGATTGAGAGGACAAGGATACGATGGAGCTAGCAATATGCGAGGTGAGTTGAATGGACTTAAAACACTTATTTTGAATGAAAACTCATCTGCCTATTATGTTCATTGCTTTGCACATCAGCTTCAATTGACTTTAGTTGCTGTTGCTAAAAATCACATCCAAATTGCAACTTTTTTTAGCTTGGTTAATAGTATTTTTAATGTTGTTGGAGCATCATGCAAGCGTCGTGACACACTTCGTGAAAAAAGAATTGCTGAAGTTGTTAAAGCACTACAAAATAATGAAATTTCTACTGGTCGTGGCTTGAATCAAGAAATGAATCTAAAGAGACCTGGAGATACACGTTGGAGTTCTCATTATGGTGCAATTATTAATCTTATTATCATGTTTTCTTCTATCATCGAGGCGGTTGAAGATATTGTGGAAGATGGTTTATATTCTGAACAGAGAGCAGAAGCAAATATATTGATTCAGTCGCTACAGACTTTTGAATTTGCTTTCAATTTACATTTAATGAAAGTGTTTTGGGGATTACAAATGAGTTATCTCAAGCATTACAACGAAAAGATCAAAATATTCTAAATGCAATGAAGTTGGTTGAAGTTTCAAAGCAGCGTTTACAGGCTATGAGAGAAGAAGGGTGGAACTCTTTATTTGAAGAAATTTCTCTGTTTTGTGCCAAAAAAAATATTGTTGTGCCAAATATGGATGATATGTACCAATTTCGATCACGGAGAAAAGCTCAAAGCATGACAAATTTGCATCATTATCGTGTGGAGCTTTATTATACTGTTATAGACATGCAACTCCAAGAACTTAACAGTCGCTTTACTGAGGCGAATTCTGAATTATTACTTTGTGTTGCGTGCTTGAGTCCGGATGACTTGTTTGCTGCCTTTAACAAGGATAATATACTTCGTCTTGCTCAGTTTTATCCGAATGATTTTTCAGCAATTCAACTTATGACTTTGGACAACCAACTTGAAACATATATCATTGACATGCGTTCTAGTGAAGAATTTGCCACACCTTAAAGGGATTGGACAACTTGCTGAGAAGATGGTGGAGATGAAAAAAGATATCACCTATCCATTGGTTTATTCATTGGTGACATTGTCATTGATTCTACCAGTTGCGACAGCAACTGTTGAAAGAGCATTTTCAGCAATGAATATTGTTAAAAATCGTTTACGTAACAGAATGGGAGATCAGTGGATGAATGATTGTTTGGTCACGTACATTGAGAAGGATATATTCAAGACTATCAACAATGAAAAAATCATGCAGCGATTTCAAGGAATGAAGACTCGTCGAGGACAACTCAATTAAATTGTAAGTTACATTTATATGTTTTAAAATTAGTTTAATTTTGATCAATTATTTATTTATTGCGTTAGTTAAAATTTTTAATTAATTTTTGTTCAACTTTGGTTTTTTTTATTCATTAAATTTTTTTTTTTGACCCCCCTCACTCAAAATCTTGGCTCCGCCACTGGCCAAAGAGACTCGTAAAGAAGCATGATGTTATGACTAAACCATGTCTTATGCTGAAGTTCAAACATTTCTTGAACTTGAGAGGTAGTTGAAGAGATTGCCCTTAAGGCTTTGACGGAGATATCTGAGAAAATTCGTACCGTTAGACATGATGGAATTCAAATACAGATGGAGATTTGTTGGATGTGACTTTCACACGTCATGTCTTGTATGGGCTCCATTCCTTCTGTTGTTTTATGGGGTTTTTTCTCCCAACTGAAGTTGTATTAGGAATCCAACTTTCACCCTTTATAAATGGCATGCGTTTCAGCCCTTCTTTGGTTATGCAAGACCCGAAAGATAGCCCTTTTTCTTTCTTCTTGGAGGCATTGCACAGAGTCTTTTGGAAGGCTCAAGAGAGAGAGAGAGAGTCTATGACAGGGAGAGAATAAATAGAGAAACAAGCTACCGCTTGTCCAAGAAAAGATAAGTTTGTACTTTTGTTTTTCTCCTTTTGGGAAGAATATCTTTTGTGTAAGGCTAAGATTTGAGTGTATTGAAGTTTTGGGTGTACTCCATCTTTGATTAGTGAATTTCTTCGTGGTTGCCTTTACTTGTGAACGTACCTCATATTAAAGGAATTATGTAAATTCTAGTATTATTGTGTGATTATTTTGTCTTATTTACTGTAATTGTGGTCCTTTACACAGCAAGCTCTAACATTGTGTTCAAATTTGGCTCAGCCGAAATTGACCAAGTTCAAATTCAACTTCAACCTAATTGAATTTTTTTAAAAAAAAAAAATGAGCTTGAGCTTGAACTGAGTTCGAACTCTTCAATTTACATGGCTAAACATAAAAAAAGAAAAAGAAAAACGCAATTAAACATCATGAATCAAGAACAGAGAATTGTGGCATAGAAACAAAAACCCTTTAAGAAAATGAGAAGAAGAGGGAGAGAGAGAAAAAACAATCACAAAGGCAAGGGTCCTTAAGATCTATGATGGAGTCACATACCAGGGTTCTTATTGTTATCCTCCCAACAAATAATAAAATAATTTTAAGTATCTCAGGTTGTAAATGAATAAGTCTGTTTGACAATCTACTTGTATAAACTTGATTCGAATTTGGTTCATTTAATAAATAAGACGACTGTGAACATAAAATTATGCTCGATTATTAAACAAGTTATACTCATATAAACTCAGCTGGACTCATATAAGCTTGTATAACTTCCTTTCTATATTTAATTAACTCAAATGATAAAATCTTAACAATAATTAATTGACTAATAATTAGTATGGATTTACAGGAAAAAAAATTATGATTTTTACTTTATATAAGAAATGA
>JAJPGS010001609.1:0-44657 GCA_028654335.1 Alnus rubra | reverse complement strand
ATAAGATGATAAATTATTGTTAGTGTAGAAGTATAAAAGACTTGTAATGTTTAGATTCTTTCTCTGTATATAGAGTATTGCATACAATCAAATATATCAAGGAAAGATGTAGCAAAGAAAATGCTTTGACGTGTGGATGTAGGCCATATGCCGAACCACCTAAAATATGTATTTCCTTTATCTTACTTTAAGTTATTATTAGTTCATACAGATTCAATAGTAATTTTGAAAGCCATATCAATTTTGAGGGAGAGGACATATATTTTGTGTTATTCTCTCACAGTTCTCTTTGTTGTAAATCCACCATTTAATCTACGTGATAAATGGGCAAAAAATATGTAAAAGAATGAAACAAAGCATTGATGGTTAAGATATATATTAAATGCTTAAAAATTTCAAATTTCACATATATAATTTCTGCATAACTCTCTTGTTAACCTATAAAAGAGAAATAAATATAAAAATAATAATAATAAATCCAAACTACAACTCGTTAATAATATCGTACTTCAAAACCATTTTTTCCAACACAGCATATATATATATATATAATTTCACTTTATAAATTACAAGGTAAATCGAATATTCAGTGTGATGCATGCTACATGTAACATGTTGGATGCATTATTCAAATTGGAATTATACTATTTTTACAATTTGGGGTAATTACCTTTTCCCCCATCAACTATCAGTCATTGTCAACATGCCCCCATGAACTGACACCTCGACCAAAAAAGAGCATACAACTACCAACTTTACACACTTTGCCCCCTTCCGTCAAGGAATTCCGTTAACTTGGACGGAATATTCAATTTTTGGGCGTTAATTTTGGTTTAAAGACCAAAATGCCCTCCAACAGTAATTAATAAAAAAAATATTAAAATTAATATGTTTAAAAAAGTTGAGGGCATTTATGTCTTTTTACGAATTAAACTGACGGAATGGGGCAAAGTGTGTAAAGTTGGTAGTTGAATGCTCTCTTTTGGTTGAGGTGTCAGTTCATGGGGGCATGTTGACAATGGCTGATAGTTGATGGGGGAAAAAGGTAATTACCCCTTACAATTTTTTTCAAAACTTATCAATGGATTATATAAAATCTCAATCATGACAAACGTACAATCAGTCATTTCATTATACATTATTTTATTTTTCTTTTCTTTTTTTCTTTTATATTACTTGAATGAATTAAGGGATAATTGCACTGTTGGTCCTTGTAGTATGTCATAATTATTTTTTACTCCCTATAGTTTAAAAAGTTCATGGGAAGTTCCTATGGTAAGCAATAATTACAAATCGATCCCCAGCGTCAAATTCTGTTAAATTTTTTAACAAATTCCGTCAAATGCCACGTCAGCGTCATGTGTCACCAATAAGATGGCAATACGTGTCCATCTCAATAAAAAATATAAATTTATTAAAAAAAAAATAAATATACTTATTTTTTTAAAAAAAAAAATTAAAATTTAAAAAAAAAAAAAAAAAGCAGCAAGGGGTGGCTGGGTGCCAATGGGGGTGGCCGCGTGCACACTTCTGTGGTTTCAAAATTTTATTTTTAGCCCCTTGAGTTTTTCATTTTTTTCATAGAAGGTACTTGTGCTATGTGAAAATACAGAAATGGTACCTCCGTTCATTTTTCCGTCCATAACTAAATGGTGTGCTAATTATATGAGAATGAATTGAGTTCATTTGATTAAAAATAAAAAAAGGTTAAACACCTTATTGATATCTTAGGTTTGGAAATTTTATTTTTTGTCCTCTGTAGTTTCATTTGTAGCACAGATGGTACATGTGGTTTGAAAAAATATGGAATTGGTACTTCCATTAGTTTTTCCATCTATAAACTAACAGTTGGACGCATGTCAACTCTTGAGAGTAGACAAGTGTCATAATGTAAAAAAATAAAAAACTTTAAAAATTAATAAAAATTTGAAAATAATAAAACTTTAAAAAAAATTAATTTTTTTAAAAAATAAATAAATAATTAGGGGTGGCTCGACCACCCATCTTCTTTTTTATAATAAAAAATAGGCTTTTAATACTTTTTTCTTAAAGTTTTATTATTTTCAATTTTTATTAATTTTTAAAGTATTTTATTTTCTATTTTTTAAATTTTTTTTACAGTATGACATGTGTCCAACCGTTAGTTTTTGGACAGAAAAACTAACGGAGGTATCAATTCCGTCTTTTTCCTAACCACATGTACCATTTGTTATACGAATGAAAGTACAAGGAGCAAAAAATAAAGTTTCAAACCACAGTTATTATCTGTGATACAAATGAAAGTATAGGGAAAAAAAAATCAAGTTTTCAAACCACATGTACCAATAAAGTGTTTAACCCTAAAAAAAATTAGAGGGTGCTATTTGCTTTTTTGGCTAAGTTCTAATGTGGCATAAAAGTAAAAGTAATTTTGAGTATTTTGTATTTAGATTTGCTTGTTAGTAATTTTTTTTTACTAAAAAAAAGCATTCCCAAAAAGCGTTTCAAACAAGTCCAATTTGTATAACAATATATATTTTTTGATGGTATTTGGATAGATATAATACTAAAAGGAAAACTCGTGTCCTCCTTAAATCATCTTAAAATTTATATGACTTTTAAAATTATTACCATTAGATGTGTAATAGATCACCAATATTGGATTTTGATTCTATTGAAACAATAGTTAATTACAAGAGCTCAAAAGACAAGAGGTACAAGCATTCAAGAGACAAGAGGTACAAGCATTAAAGAGACAAGAACTACAAGATGATAAATTATTGCTAGTGTAGAAGTAGAATGGACTTGTAACGTTTAGATTATTTCTCTATAAAGAGTATTGTATACAATCAAATATACCAAGAAAATATGTAGTAAAAGAAAATGATTTGATGTGTAGATATAGGTCATATGTTGAACCACCTAAAATATGTGTTTCCTCTATTTCCTTTATCTCTCTTTAAGTTATTATTAGTTCTTACATGGTATTAAAGCTATAGACTAATGCCAATATTCAATCATGTGCCATTTTTTGTTTTGTTCACTCATCCTTTTGCATTTTCAATTATAACCAAAATCAAAATATCCACAAATATTCATCGTGTACCATTTTTCTTTCCTTATGTTTTCTCATCCTTCCACACTTTCTCATCCACGTGATTCTCTCTCTTTGTCAAGATGACATGACACATTGCCATTGTTTCTTCTACTAGCATATATCACCACTCAATTCTCTCTTGTTGAAAAAAAAAATGCCAAAAGAGGTTTCATGCTCATACTTAGCTCAATTTCAGCAATAGTAGCCGCTTCCAGCCAAAGTTGCCGATGTTTAAATTCCGGTCATAATAGCTGATGCCGGCCAAAGTCGCCAATGTCCAAGTCCCGGCCATAGTCGCTGAAGTCCAAATTTTGGTCATAGAAACCGATGTTCCAATTTAGGCCATAATAGCCATATTTTCTTTTCTAGCCCTTTGATGTTCAGTATCAAACCTCAACGTTTCTGTTATACCGTTGGGTTTAAGGGGTGTATCAAAATAGGAGTTACAAGAGTTCAAGAGACAAGAGTTACAAGCATTCAAGAGGCAAGAGTTACAAGCATTCAATAGACAAAAATTACAAGATAATAAATTATTGTTAGTATAGAAGTATAAAAGACTTGTAATGTTTAGATTATTTCTCTGTATATAGAGTATTGGATACAATCAAATATACCAAGGAAATATGTAGCCAAAGAAAAGGCTTTAACGTGTGGATGCAGGCCATATGCCGAACCATCTAAAATATGTGTTTCCTCTATTTCCTTTATCTCTCTTTAAGTTATGGGGTAATTACATTTTCCCCCCATGAACTACCAATAAATGCGCGATGCCCCCATGAACTACCAACTCGACCAAAATAGAGCATTCAACTACCAAAGATAACCATTTTCCCCCCTTCCGTCAGTCACACGCCGTTTTACCCTCATTTTCTTCCTCTTTTCCCCTTATGAACTACCACCATCTTCCTCTATTCCCCCCATGAACTACCATCATCTTCCAACATGCCCCTATATAAAACGGCACATGACCCGTTGACCGTTTGTTTTAACCCCTTTGACTGACGGAATTGGGGAAAATGGTTGTCTTTGGTAGTTGAATGCTCTATTTTGGTCGAGTTGGTAGTTCATGGGGGCATTGCGCATTTTTTGGTAGTTCATGGGGGAAAAAGGTAATTACCCCATAAGTTATTATTACTTTTTACATGGTATCAGAGTTATAGGCTAACGCCAATATTCAATCATGTGCCATTTTTTTCTTTTGTTCACTCATCCTTTTGCATCTTCAATTATAACCAAAATCAAAATACCCACAAATATTCATCGTGTACCCTTTTTCTTTTCTTGTGTTTTCTCATCCTTCCACACTTTCTCATTCGCGTGATTCTCTCTCTTTGTCAAGATGACATGCCACATTACCATTGTTTCTTCTACTAGCAAATACCACCATTCAATTCTCTCTTGTTGAAAAAAAAATGCCAAAAGAGGTTTCATGCTCATAGTTAGCTCAATTTCATCAATAGTAGCCGCTTCCGACCAAAGTTGTCGATCTCTAAATTCCGGCCATAATAGCCGATGCCAGCCATAGTCGCCGAAGTCCAAATTTCGATCATAGAAACTGATGTTCCAATTCACGCCGTATATAATAACCATATTTTCTTTTCTAGCCCTTTGATGTTCAGTATCAAACCTCAACATTTTTGTTATACCGTTGGGTTTGAGGGAGCGTATTAAAACAAGAGTTACAAGAGTTCAAGAGACAAGAGTTACAAGCATTCAAGAGACAAAAGTTATATACACTTAAGAGACAAGAATTACAAGATGATAAATTATTGTTAGTGTAGAAGTAGAAATGACTTGTAACGTTTAGATTCTTTCTCTATAAAGAATCTTGTATACAATCAAATATACCAAGGAAAAATGTAGCCAAAGAAAAGGCTTTGACGTGTGGATGCAGGTCATATACCGAACCATCTAAAATATGTGTTTCCTCTATTTCATTTATCTCTCTTTAAGTTATTATTAGTTTTTACATAGTATCAAAGCTATAGGCTAACGCCAATATTCAATCATGTGCCATTTTTATTTTTTTTTCATTCATCCTTTTGCATCTTCAATTATAACCAAAATCAAAATACCCACAAATATTCATTGTGTATCATTTTTCTTTTCTTGTGTTTTCTGATCTTTCCACACTTTCTCATCCGCGTGATTCTCTCTCTTTGTCAAGATGACATGCCACATTGCCATTGTTTCTTCTACTAGCAAATACCACCATTCAATTCTCTCTTGTTGAAAAAGAAAATGCCAAAAGAGGCTTCATGCTCATAGTTAGCTCAATTTCAGCAACAATAGCTGCTTCTGGCCAAAGTTGCCGATGTCTAAATTCTGGCCATAATAGCCGATGCCAGCCAAAATCATCGATGTCCAAGTCCCGGCCATAGTCGCCGAAGTCCAAATTTCAGTCATAGAAACCAATGTTCCAATTCATGGCATAATAGCCATATTTTCTTTTCTAACCCTTTGATGTTCAGTATCAAACCTCAACGTTTCTGTTATACCGTTGGGTTTGAGGGGGTGTATTAAAACAAGAGTTCAAGATATAAGAGTTACAAGCATTCAAGAGATAAAAGTTACATATACTCAAGAGACAAGAGTTATAAGATGATAAATTATTGTTAGTGTAAAAGTGGAAGAGATGTAGCCAAAGAAAATACTTTGACGTGTGGATGTATGTCATATGCCGAATCACCTAAAATATGTGTTTCCTCTATTTCCTTTATCTCTCTTTAAGTTATTATTTATTATTATAGATTTAATAGTGATTTTAAAAGTCATATCAATTTTGAGGGAAGAGGACATGTGTTTTGTGTTATTCCCTTACGGTTCTCTTTGTTATAAATCCACCATTTAATCTATGTGATAGATGGACAAAAAAATATGTAAAAGAATGAAACTAAACATTGATGGCTTGGATATGAAATGCTTAAAAATTTCAAATTTCAGATATAGAATTTATGCATAACTCTCTTGTTAACCTATAAAAGAGAAATCAATATAAAAATAAAAAAATAAATAAAAATTACAACTTGTTAATAAAATCGTACTTCAAAATCATTTTTTCCAACACAGCATATATATAAAATTTAACTTTAGAAATTACAAGGTAAATCGAATATTCAATGTGATGCATGCTACATGTAACATGTTGGATGCATTATTCAAATTGGAATTATACTATTTTTACAATTTTTTTCAAACTTATCAATGGATTATATATATATATATATATATAAAATCACAATCATGACAAACGTGCAATCAGTCATTTCATTATACATTCATTTTTTTTCTCGAATGAATTAATTAAGAAGAATAACTCCATTAGGCTCCTTCAAAAAGATTAAAAAAAAAAAAAAAACTCCAATAGGCTGCCTACAATTATTATTACCGGCTCAAACAACAGGTATTATCAATTTTTTTTTTTTTTTGACATGTTCATATAAAAGAGGGAGGAGAGATTCGAACTAAAGACCTCCGCTTCATGGAGTGTAGTTTCCATCCGATTGAGCTATCTCTTAAGGACAAGAACGTTTCAATATTTGGAGCCACCTATCAGTCTTACCAAAATAATTCCTTCAGTTTTTTTTTTTTTTTTTTGGGTTGTTAGAAGAGTATGTTATTTGTGTTATTATAAATGATTGTAAAAGACTACTTATAAGATTTATCTGACTGAATAAGTGGTTGGACAACCTAATTTTTATTTGATCAGGTAGGTCACATAAATTATCTCTCAAATTCGGATAAATAATCTGAGAAGATCTTATTCGAAATAATCTTATTTCGCATTTTGTGTGCTAAATATCATTTTTTTTTAATTAGAAAAAAATACATTTAATGTTGATGTGTAGATCAAAATCCAACCAGTCATTCATTTATTTAGCAACACACTATTAAACAGAGACATAAAACTCTTCAACTACTTTCATATATATCTATATATATTAATTGTCAATATAAGTTACATAAATTTATGCAAACAATAAAAAAACACAATTAAACAGAGAAATAAAACATAACATAAATCTGTCCAAACATTTGCTCAATACATCATGTAATGTAAATGAATATCCAGGAGAAATGGTCCACTAAAGCAGCCAAAATATGTCCAAATAGCCCTTCCAACACCCATCCTCATCCTCATCCTCATCCTCATCCTCATCCTCATTTGGATTGTGACTTGCCCAATCAAAATGTATTCAATATGATATCTTATAAAAAATTAAAAAATAATAATAATATACAAACAAATAAGGGGATTTAAGTGGGGATTGCCAGCCCATGGGATCAAAATGGCGTGGGCGCCCATCAGTTGGCAGCCTAACCGTTGCCGTTTGTGTATGAGTGGAAGTTTGTTGACTTTTGAATTATATATATTTTTTTTTTGTTGATTTATATTTTTTTATTATATCAAATACCAGAAAATGTGAAAAAAAAAAGGGAGATTAAATACCTTTCACACCTTTGTGGTCTCAAAATTTTATTTTTTATCCTATGAGTTTTCATTATATAAAAGACTTTTTAAAAGAAAAGAAAAAGAAAAAAAGAAGGTGTTTTAGTCATTGGGGGCAGAACCACCCCAAGGGTCACGGGATGATTCGGTCATCCCCATGTGACTCAAAAGGGTGGCTCAGCCAACCTTACAATTTTTTTTTTATTTTTTTTTAAAGCTTTAAAATAAAAATTCAATGTACTATTTATGATACTTATTGAAATCACAAGGGGTACATCATAAAATTTATAAAACCATATGGAGTATACAATTGAAAATCGAGGTACCATTTGTGATACTTAATTAAATCACATGGGACAAAACATGAAATTAATAAAACCACATGGGGTTCAAAGTTACGTAATTCACATACATATGTCAAATTACAAGTCAGCACTGACGTGGTGCTAGGGGACAAGTGTTGCAATAATACACCGACACGTATTGGATGACGGGGAATTTTTTTAGTTTTGAACGAAAAAATAGATAGAGATACTATTTCTGTCTTTTCTCATAGTACTAGTACTTCCCAAGTTCCCATAGAAAAAATGAAAACTCAAAAGGCAAAAAATAAAGTTTTAAAAACGACGCGGGACAATTAAGTATTCGAAAAAAAAGAAAAGAAAAAGAGGGGTGGGGCGGGAAACGTCCAAACCCATACGCACACTGACTGAGTAAACAAACCAGCCAGCGTCAAGTCTCTGTTTCTTCTGGGAAAATGATCGGTGACACCGTCCCCCGGGGGGCTCTTTTTATTAAAAAATTAAGTTTTTTTAAAAAAAGTATCCTTTATGGTTTTATGTGGCTCTTCTTTCTGTAGAACTCCTCTGTTCACGCCTTCCCCAGAAAGAGGCTAACTTTTTACTTTTATATTGCTCACTTGCTGCCGATTGGTTGCGGGACATCGGAGACTTGCTCCCTACGTTATCCTACGCCCTCCGAAAGCGCAACCTTTGACTCTCTCTCTATTTATTGGACAATAATCCTGTGCGTCCAGTAACTCGTTCACTTTTATGTATACGAGAAGTCGATAAGACCTTTCAGAAGTTCTTGGATACAGCTCAACAGGACGGTACGTGACAAACACCCCAAGAATTCGATGGCCGCTTGTGTTGGAGCTTCAAGAACCTCCATAACTGAACCCACTTTTCCGTGACCCAAACAGGTCTCAAATCGACGACAACAAATACAACTACGTGGGATTCTGCCGACCCAGTTTCCCGGATCACGTTTCCTGCGTATCGAAAATCATACACCCGGATACGAATATAGACGAGGTTGATCAAGACGAAGATGAACACAGCGAGGTTGATCTATGGCTGAAAATGAAAGACGAAGCTCGTTTCGATGTGGAGCAGGAACCCATATTGTCAAATTACTATTACAATCCGATCTTGTCGCATAGTTCATTGGAGAGCGCGTTGGCTAATCATCTTTCAATGAAACTGTGCAATTCGACTCTTCCTAGAGGCACCCTATACGATCTTTTCGTGGGGGTGCTTGGAGGGGATCAGGAAATCATGAGGGCCGTGAAGGATGATCTGAGAGCAGTGAAGGAGAGGGACCCAGCTTGTATAAGCTACGTGCATTGCTTATTGAATTTCAAAGGGTTTCTTGCTTGCCAAGCACATAGGATGGCACATAAGCTGTGGTCACAAGGCCGGAAGGTCTTGGCTTTATTGGTTCAGAACAGGGCGTCTGACGTTTTTGCGGTGGATATCCATCCTGGAGCTAAGATCGGACGCGGGATATTGCTCGATCATGCCACCGGTGTGGTGGTCGGAGAGACGGCTGTGATTGGGAACAATGTCTCAATTTTCCACAATGTGACATTGGGAGGGAGTGGGAAGGAGTGTGGGGACAGGCACCCAAAGATTGGTGATGGGGTGTTGATAGGGGCAGGGACTTGTATTCTGGGGAATATTAGGATTGGGAATGGGGCTAAAATTGGGGCTGGTTCGATTGTGCTCAAGGAGGTTCCACCTAGGACAACAGCGGTTGGGAACCCAGCTAGGTTGGTTGGGGGGAAGGACAATCCTGTCAATCCAGTTAAGCTTTATAAGATTCCTGGTTTAACTATGGACCATACTTCACATATGCATGAGTGGTCTGATTATGTTATTTAGGGTCCTGTCTCAGTTAATTTCGTTTATGCTCCTTTTGCATTTTGATTAGTTTCTTAAAACCGGGGTTTCTTTGTTTGTGTTGTAAGTGAGAAATGAAGTTCTCCTAGTTGCAAACAGGGTGCCCCGAAGCTGCTATGTATGTTGAGGGGTTGTTTTGCGTTTGTAATATTACAACCTGCAATGACTCTGATCATGAGCTGCAATATATAGTATTTTGTTCTTGTCGTAGGATGATATCCAGCTTTCTTTATTCTTTATTATTATTAGTTCTATTATTGTTTTTTATGATCAGGATGTGATTTTGTGCATCCAAGGTTGAGTATTTGATCTAAAAATAAGAGTTGCAGAAATTAACATTATGCCAGCGATTTTTTCTCTCTACAGGATTCTTGAATCCATAGAGTTGGAAGGTGTTTTTTCTGGTCTTTTGACTCAGAAGTTGTTTCTTGCTTGGGTTGTCTTGTTTCTTTGGTGTTTTGTTTTGTTCATAATGGATGATCTAACACATCTCTGGAAGAATTTTACGTTGACGGAAGATGAAAGTTGTGCGGTGGAAGCTTCTGTTCAGGGGCTGCACCACATAGTTGATAGGGGGAAAACTTGCCTTGTGGGAAAGCTACTGGCGGATCGTCTCATTGGGAAGAATGCAATTCGATCTACGTTGATCAAGGGTTGGAGACCGGCTGGTAACACTAGTTTTACGAATCTAGGGGACAATCTGTTCCTTATTGAATTTAAACACTTTTGGGATAAAGACCTAGTCCTTGAAGGTCGCCCCTGGGTGTTTGAGGGGAATCTTTTTTCTGTGGAGGAGTTCAATGGGACTGTTGCCCTTCTTCTTTGGAGTTTGACAAAGTGCTGTTTTGGGTGCGAATGTTTCAACTTCCTCTTTCCTGTATGTCTGAAACCATGGGTGTCCAATTGGGCCGTTCGGTTGGCCAAGTTGTGGAGGTAGAGACTGAGGAAGATGGAGTGGGCTGGGGGGAATACCTTCGGGTGCGTATTCGGGTGGACCTATCCAAGCCTTTGGTTAGAGGGCGTATGCTGAAGTTGAATGGAACTTCAATTTGGATAGCTTTTCAATATGAAAAGTTGCTTAAGTTTTGTTTCCAATGTGGCATGGTTCGGCATGGATTAGGGGGTTGTTTGAACCTGCGAGAGGTGGGTAAGAAGGGGATCCTCCCTCAAATGCAATTTGGTGTTTGGCTTCGAGCAGATGGTTTTGGTCAGCGCCCCAGGGCAGGGGGGAGTACTCGTCTTTTTTCTTCTGGTGTGCCCGATTCACAGTCGGGAGCTATCTCTGGCAATGTTTTGGGAAAAAGGTATTATTCTGTTCGACCAGATGGTAGTAGCGGGAGTCGCCACAATCAAAATTCACCCAATACCGACCACCAGTGCTCTGGCTCTCGACCGTCCGGTGGGGCGGTGGAGCCCCCTGTTAGCGGTTTGGCTCTGCATGTAACTGTCCCCATGCAGGAGACGGTTTCGGAGGTCCCTCTTGGGGACACGTCTTTGCATGTTCTCCCTCAACCGTTTTTAAAAAAGAGACAGTTATGCCGCCACCTGTCAGTGGATTTTTGCAGGCGGGTCCTATTGAGGGGGCTATTTCTTCGGTAGTTAATGTCCATGATGTCCCTTGTTCGGGTGCTAACGTGGTTTTGCTTGGTAATAACGTAGAACAGATTGTCGCTTCGAGTGTTTTGCACTCCCCGGATGAGGACACGTTTGGCCGTTTGGGTCTGGGGCCCCCCTTGTTCAGTTGGCAACTCCTGTTTGTCCTACTTCAGAGGACCCTCCATCTCCTTCACTGGGTATCCCCTGCTCTCTCAATCCCATTATTTTCGATGCTCAGCCGGCTGCACCTTCTCCATCCTTGCGGAAATGTAAGAAACTTGCTCGACGTTCCAGTCATGGGCCAACTTCTTCACTTTCGGTTGTGGGGAAGAGGAAACCGGGGTCTGCTAAGTTATTGGCTAACTCAGTTCCTATCAAAAATCTAAGGCAATGGCAGTGGCTGATGTACAGCCCCGCCTGCCTCAATGAATACCCTTAGTTGGAATTGTCGGGGGCTTGGGAACCTACGAACAGTTCTGGATCTTTGCCAGATGGTGAAGACTAAGAAGCCCTGTTTCGTGTTTCTCATCGAAACTTTGTGTTCTAAAAATCGGATGGAATGGTTAAGAGTGAAGTTAGGTTTTGCCGGATGTTTTGTGGTCGATCCCGTGGGAAGGAGTGGTGGTCTTGCACTGCTTTGGCGGGACGTGGGAGCTTTGGAGATTTATAATTTTTCGTTGCGACATATCAACGCCATAGTTATGGATGGAAATGGTCTGCCTTTGTGGAAGCTCACCGGATTTTATGGCCATCCGGTTTGTCGGCAACGTGCATCGTCGTGGGAGTTAATTCGTCCTCTGAAGGATTTCTCTCCTCTTCCTTGGATGTGTGTTGGCGATTTTAATGAAATTTGGACCAATCGGAGAAAGAGGGGGCTGCTATTAGGCGGGAATCACAGATGGATGGCTTTAGGAGTGTGCTTGATGATTGTCTGTTGGCTGATTTAGGGTTCCAGGGGGCTCCTTTCACTTGGAGCAACCACAAATATGATGGAATGTTTACCAAAGAACGTCTTGATCGTGCGTTAGCCAACCAGGAATGGTGTAGCATCTTTCCGGCTTTCAAGGTTGATGTTTAGGCCGTTAGGACGTCGGATCATGCTCCTCTATATGTATGTGAAGTAGCCGGTCCTCCTGATCAGCATTCTTTTCGGCGTGGTTTTAAGTTTGAGGACAGCTGGACTTTGGATGAGGAGTGGTTGGTGGTTCTCAAGGAGGCTTGGGGTGATAACTATCCTATTGGGGATGCTATGGAATCTGTTCAAAGTAAGCTCTCTGCTTCTCAGTTTTCACTCTCTCGGTGGAGTTCGAGGAAATTTAGGCAGTCCACTAAAGTCCTTCATCAGATGACTCAACAACTCAAGTGGGAGCAAAATCGTGAAAATCCCAACAATATCGACACAATCAAACGGCTTCAAGGGGAGATTGATGTTATTCTGGCCAGGGATGATGCCAAATGGAAACAAAGGTCCAAACAGAATTGGTATCGTGGGGGGACCGAAACACTCAATATTTCCACGCTTGGGCCAATCATCGTCGGAAAATTAATAGCATCCAGCATATTAGTGATGAAAGGGGGCAGCTATGGAAGACAAAACCTGATATTAGTAGGGCTTTCATTCATTACTTTGAGAAGCTATTCACAACCCAAGGTCCTCACGGATTCAGGAGTGTCTCATGTATGTGGAACCCTCTGTTACGGCTGCAATGAACTGCACTTTGGAGCAACCTTTTGTGGAGGCAGAGGTTGTTTTTGCGTTGTCTGAAATGCATCCCCTCAAGGCTCCGGGTCTGGATGGTTTTCCAACAGCTTTTTATCAAAAATCCTGGGCTACAACCGGTAGTGAGGTATGTAGGGCTGTTTTGCATTTTTTAAACGGCGGTTTGTTAGATACTAAGTTGAATGCTACCAATTTAGTCCTTATCCCGAAGATTTCTAATCCTTCTAGGGTTTCTGAGTACCGGCCTATAAGCCTTTGTAACGTGATTTATAAGCTCATCTCTAAAGTCCTTGCAAACCGGTTGAAGAGGGTCCTTCCTAGTGTCATTTCTTTGGAGCAAAGCGCTTTTATTCCTGGGAGGCTCATCACCGACAATGTCCTTGTGGCTTTTGAAACTTTGCACACAATGGATACTAGGTTGAAGGGTAAGGAAGGTTTTATGGTGTTAAAGCTCGATATGAGCAAAGCTTATGATCGTTTAGAATGGGATTTCTTGGAAGCAATTATGCGAAAGATGGGGTTCGCGGAGCGTTGGATTGGTTTAATGATGTCTTGTGTGCGATCGGTGTCTTATTCAATTCTTATTGATGGCCATCCTCATGGTCACATAATTCCAACAAGGGGGGTGCGGCAGGGTGACCCTCTTTCTCCCTATTTTTTCATACTTTGCGCAGAGGCGATGAGCTCTTTGTTACATTTTAAGGAAATGAGTGGTCGACTGCCAGGGATTCCCATTGGCCGGAGTGGTATTTCCATCAACCATCTCTTTTTTGCTGATGATAGCCTTCTTTTTTGTCGGGCTAACTTACATGAATGGGAAACGATCCAAGAGGTGCTATCGTGTTATGAGAATGCATCGGGCCAAATGGTTAATCGGGTTAAAACTTCTTGTTTCTTTAGTCGGAATACTGATCCAGTTTGCCGTAGTATGATGTTGAGGGCTGTGGGAGTGGCTTCAACTCAGAATTATGCCCGTTATCTTGGTCTTCCCGCTCTCATCGGAAGGTCTAAGGTTAGTGCTTTTAACGATATCAAGGGTAGGATTTGGCGGCGAATGAGTGGTTGGAAAGAAAAATTTCTTTCCCATGCTGGGAAAGAAATCCTCCTTAAGTCTGTTTTGCAGGCTATTCCCACCTATACAATGAGTGTTTTTCAACTTCCTAAGACCCTCTGTCGGGAAATAAACTCATTGATGGCAAAGTTTTGGTGGGGCCATAAGGACAACACGACCAAAATCTCTTGGATGAAATGGTCGAAGATGGGATGCATGCGTGATTCTGGGGGTTTGGGTTACAGAGATTTGGAGCTGTTCAATTTGGCTCTTTTGGCTAAGCAGGGGTGGAGATTTCTCCACAACCCCGAATCTTTGGTTGCACAGGTCTTTAGGGCAAAATATTTCCCAAGGAAGAATTTTCTGGAGTCTAATCTTGGCAGGAGACCATCTTTTGCTTGGAGATCAATCTGGAACTCCAAGGTTTTGATCCAAAAGGGCCTTTTGTGGCAAGTGGGAACAGGGGAGCATATACGAATTTGGAAGGACAAATGGATTCCCAACAACTCACATATTGGTATCTTTTCTAATTCTACTGGCTTAAGTACTAATGCAACTGTTGATAAATTGATAGATAGGGATACCAATTGGTGGAACTTACCTTTGGTTGAGAGCCTCTTCCCTCCAACGGTGGTTGCCCAGATTTGTAGCCTAGCAATTTCTCCTCGATCTCAGCCAGACAGGATGAGGTGGTCAGGTACCAAAAATGGAGAATTCTCTGTCCGCAGTGCCTACTATTTGGCTGTTGAGGGTCGGTCTAGAGATTCAGGCAGCTGTTCCAATCCGGAGACGTGCAATCCTTTTTGGAAATGTCTGTGGATGTTGAATGTCCCAAATACGGTCCAAATGTTCTTGTGGAGGGGTTGCCATAATATTCTACCAACAAAGGAGAAGCTCTATCAACGGAAGGTTGTCTCTGAACCTTTCTGTCCACAGTGTGGCGCGGAGGTGGAATCTTCTGGGCATTTTCTTTGGAGATGTCCCATGGCTACTGCAGTATGGGCGGAATGCCCTCGATCCATCAACAAATGTGTCATCTCAAAGGGGGATTTTCTGTCTATTTTTCAAGGATTGAGCTCCAAATTAGAGGGGAAGGTGTTGGAGTTGGTAGCTTTTACGGCTTACAAAATGTGGAACCAAAGGAATCATGTGGTATTCGGGGGGTCCATTCCGCCGCCTAGGTGTTTGATGATTAGTGCACGAGAATCCCTCGATGCGTTTCAGCAAGCTAGTTGTATCCAGCCTGCTTCGGTGGTTAATGCTTTGGGCACTTTCTCTAAATGGGAGAAACCAGGTTCGGGTTGGATAAAAATCAACTGGGATGCCTCGGTTGACAAGGCTGCACAGGTAATGGGTGTAGGAATAGTAGCAAGGGATTTCATGGGTAGGGTGCGTGCTTCTCTGTGCACGACCCTCTCGTACGTTTCTGACCCCTCTACGGCAGAGGCGATAGCAGCTCGTATGGGAGTGGAGTTTTCGAAAGCCATGGGTTTTCAAAGAATCTGGTTGGAAGGAGATGCTAAGGTGATTGTGGATGCTTTAAAATCCACGGGTCTACAACCGCCAAGCTTTGGTAACATTATTGAAGACACACGTTTATTGGCTCAAGGCTTCTCTGATTGGCAAGTTTCGTATGTAAATCGCAATTCAAATATTGTGGCCCATTTGTTGGCTCGTCTGGCAGTCCAACAGGGTCTTCATCAAGTCTGGATTGAGTCTTTCCCTGACTCAATCTCGGCTTTTGTTTGTACTGATCTAGGGTGTAGTCCCTAGTTTTTCTGCTTTGTTTTTAATGAAACAGCTTTCAAAAAAAAAAAAAAAGGTTGAGTATTTGATCTATGATACACGATCCATGATTTGTGAATAGCATGATTTTCGAATGTAAAGACCAAGAAAAATAAATGGGGAATTTTGCGATTAATAAATTATATTTATTAAATAAGATGGATTAATATTAGGTTCTAAATGATAATATTTATATTATTCAAAATATAGTAAGTCTAAGATAAAATAATGAAAATTGGAATAATAAAATACTACTAATGGATCTTTAGGAAATAATAATAATAAACTCTAGTGGAATAAATAATTAATTGTATTGATGAAATATATATAGCTAGATTAAATATTGATGAAATAATAATCAAATATTAGTTATTAAAAGATAGAATTTTAATATTGTGGGATCCTAATGTAATTTGTGGAAGTCTAGACATTTCAATAAAAAGAAAATCTTACCCTATCACATGTCACTACCGGATTGGCTAGAAAAAGATAACATCATCTTCTCCCAACCACCCACATGATGATCCGCCATGGAAAAACTTCGTGTTAAGGTTTTTACAGGTGAGCCATAGCTCGAAACAAAACGATGGTTGGTGGTCTGAGTTATGGACTTGCGGTGAGTCGTAGTTTCAAAATGTAAGTGAAATTAATTGGAGTGAAAGTTTGAGGGAGAAAGAAAAAAAAAATTAATTTACACTTAACATTTTTTTTTTTTTTTGTTAATTTTAACAGGTTCCAACTATACCTTAACACCAACTAATCCTTAATTGAAAACAACTTCAATTCAGTTTGTTTTTTTCTTTTCTTTTCTTTTTACATTTTAGAAGGTTCCAACTAATCCTATATTGAAAACAAAATATACAAGTATTTGATGGATAGCATCAACTCTAAGAATCTCTTTCTTAAAGTACCAAGATTCCAACCTAGTTGGAAACAAAACTTAAATTAAGGAGAGAATATTTCCAACCTAGTCAAAAACAAAACTTAATTAAAATAAGGAGAGAATATATTTCACAAAATATGCTAGACTTGCTAGCTCTCTAACTCTAAGGCTTCACAGAATGCATATATAAAAATATGGATGAGATGCAATTTCATCCATAATCAGTAGCCCTCCAATATTCACATTATATCATGGAGTTCCAATTGTTATCCTTCCCAATCGTGTTGATCACCTTCTTACTCTTCATCATTTTCATGTTCATGGTCCTGAAAACTAACCGCTCAACTTCAAATCTACCCCCAGGGCCATCCAAGCTACCTATCATTGGAAGCATGCACCACTTTATTGGCTCTCTTCCCCATCGTGCATTAAGAGACTTGGCCAAGAAACATGGACCGCTGATGCACATTCGACTGGGAGAAGTTTCCACCATTGTCGTTTCATCTCCAGAGCTTGCCAAAGAGGTGATGAAAACCCATGATTCCATATTTGCATCAAGGCCTAGCATCCTAGCTTCAACCATCCTGTCTTATGATTCTACAAGCATTGCCTTTGCACCATATGGCCATTACTGGAGACAGCTACGAAAAATCTGCATACTAGAGCTCTTAAGTCCAAAACGTGTTGAATCTTTCCGACCCATTAGAGAAGAAGAGCTGTCAGGTCTCATCAAATGGATTGCTTCGAAAGCTGGATCTCCAATCAATCTTACCCAGAAAGTGTTCTCGACAATATTTGGCATTACTTCCAGGGCGGCCTTCGGAAAGAAATGCCAAGAGCAAGACAAATTCATATCAATTGTGAAGCAATCTATTGAATTGGCCGGAGGTTTCAATATTGTAGATGTCTTTCCTTCTGTTAGACTGTTTCATCTTATCAGTGGGGTGAGGCCTAAACTTGAGAGGATGCATCAAGAAGCTGACAGGATAATGGAGAACATGATCAATGAACATAAAGAAGCAAAGGCAACAACAAGCAGAGCAGGGGAGGCTGCAACAGCAGAAGATTTGGTAGATGTTCTCTTAAAATTTCAGGAGCATGGCGACAGTGAGTTTTCCTTAACTAATGACAACATCAAGGCTGTAATCATGGTAATGTCATTCACCTTCTGCTGATATCATGCTAATTTTGTACTTCCACAGAATTTCACACGTTATTTTTGCTTCCTTGAGTGAACTTGACTATATATAATAAGAAGGATTTGGCTAGCATTTCCCAAAGTCGATATTTTGGAGTTCTCAGATCCTAGCCACTTGGAGTCATTAATGGAGATGGCTCCTTCTTCAGTGCAAAACCTCCTTTGTGAGGAGCAGAAATGTTACATAAATGCATTATAAAGTGCACGCTCCCTGACGTGACAATGAAAATTATCATTGAATGTTAAATTTTGAATCTAATAGTGATTTGTATAGCGTGACTCAAACCTCATTAATCCATTTCACTTTTCAGGACATTTTTGCAGCTGGGAGTGAGACATCAGCCACAACCCTGAACTGGGCAATGTCGGAAATGATAAAGAATCCAAGAGTGATGAAGAAGGCACAAGCTGAGGTGAGAGAAGTGTTTAATAGAAAAGGGAGAGTTGATGAAACAGGCATTGATGAGATGAAATATTTGAAGCTTGTTGTTAAAGAGACCCTGAGATTACACCCTCCTGCTCCTCTGTTACTTCCTAGAGAATGCAGAGAGAAATGTGAAATTAATGGGTACGAAATTCCTGTCAAAACTAAAGTCATTGTTAATGCATGGGCAATTGGAAGAGACCCCAGATACTGGAATGAAGCTGAAAGTTTTGACCCCGAGAGATTCTTGGATAGCTCTATTGGATATAAGGGGGCTAATTTCGAATTTATCCCATTTGGAGCTGGAAGGAGGATATGCCCAGGCATGGCATTTGGCCTGGTTAGTGTTGAGGTCCCTCTTGCTCTGCTTTTGTACCATTTTGATTGGAAACTTCCCAATGGAATGAAGCATCAAGACTTGGACATGACTGAGTTCTCTGGAGTTACAGTAAGAACAAAATATGATCTGCAATTAATTCCAATTGCTTAATTACAATCCCTTGCCTTGCCGGTTGAATAAGCTCAGGCATGAACTGTGAGATTTATACCAAATATATTCTCATTTATTTCAAAGCATGTGTAAGAAATTGTGTTTTGTGTGCAGAGGAATCTAGTACTCTCGGCACGGCCAACTCATTTAGCTAGGCCAATTAGGCGGCCGCTTAAGCCCCCAATGGAATAAGGCCACAATTAGCAATAATATAATTAAGTTTTGTTTAACAAATACAACTTATGGTAAAATAGTTACCCAGTGCCCTTTAATTAAATCTTAATCATGGTAAAAAAAAAAATTAACTAATTCCAAACTCAATCTTATCATTTAATTTTCCCCAAAATAATATTAAAATTCAATATAATCTCTTAAATTCCCCAAAAGTTATTATTGCATCTAATATATATCAACAAAATCATAATATCAAGTTAAGATCTCCTAAATTGAAAATTAAAATTTGGGGTGCTAAACTAACTATTACTTGAATGGGCCTAACTCTCAACTAATTTACTAATAAGAAATGGGCTACAATTACATTCAGCCCAACTATTCAACTCTAAACCCAAAGGCTAAAGGGCCCACTAACCTACCTAATATACCCCTTACGTATAATTCAAAAATTTTAAGTTTTTTTAAGGTTAATGTCAACATCGATAACCCCTCTGTAAATTTTCTGTTTCTTTCTTGGTATCAAATTTAATTATTTAATTAATATGTTGAAATGGAAGGTAAAATGTGAAATCAGAATTCGGATTCAGGACTTTTGACTCAGATACCATATTAAATCACCATTAATCTAAAAAAATTAAGCTGATAAGATTAAATAAATTTAATCAATTAATTTATAGTATAATATTATCTCCATCACATATGAGTTCAAACTTTCATTTTATATTTTAACTGAAATGAGGTGAATTTACGAAGATAAAGTTTGAACTCAGAACCTTTATTTTAGTACCATATTAAATTATTTCTTATTCCAAAAATTTAAACCCAAAAAAACATGAAATATTTGAACTTAAAACTAAATTTTAATCTTGAATTAATATTCTAACATCATGTCTATATATATAATCCATCCATGACACGACAACAAACAACCCAAGCTTGACGCACTAACGTTAACACACGTACGTTGTTGACCAAAGGACTTCCCCCCACCATACAACACGTATGGTGATTAATTTAAAAAGAGAGAGATTAATGATTATTGAATGTACGTGATCGATCTATAGTGATAGATCGACAATGGTGACATGCTTCATCTTCTCTTGGGATAGAGATCTTTCTCATATTGTAGTATATATAGTTGGGGGTAAGTGAGAGTAGGAGAGGGCCCTATTTACTCGATAAGTATTCGAGCAGTTTGAGCTGTCCGAGCAGGTAAAGCCTTGGCCTCTTCTGTACTCACCTACCCTGCCCTATTGTAATGCATGGGATTGCAGTGAATCTTAATCCATTTTCTTGTGCATGTGAATATGTGATGTTTCTTTCCATTTAAAAATAAGGTTAACCACTTTTTTAGTACCCGTGACAATGCCTATTATCAAACAGTTGTCTCAGTTTCGAAAAGTATTGAATGTGATATCATATTTGTATCCATTCAACAAACAGAGATCAATGGTCATTTCGTTCATGTTCCATTCAATATTTTAACAGCATGTCACATCAAACCAATTAACAATTGACACGTGTCTCATATGCCTTATTTTTTTTTTTTAAAAAAAAAAAAAAAAAAAAATATTGGCTAAAATGGGCCTCGGCCAAAATGGGGGTTCTTTTAGTTTTTTTTTTTTTTTTTTTTTTTTTTTTAAAAAAAAAATATGGAATATTGTCAAAGCCATTCTCATAATTAATACAGAACATATATATATGATTGTAATTTACCAAGACTGACTTTTTTCTATGAAGGTTTCAAGGAAGGGAAGAAGATGGCATGTTGTGGAACTGGTCCATACAGAGGAATTTCAAGTAGTTGTGGAGGGACGAAATCAGTGAAAGAGTATGAATTATGTGGAAACGCCAGTGAATGTGTTTTTTTGACTCCGCTCATCCCACCGAAAGGGCCAACCAGCAACTAGCCTAACTTTTCTGGAATGGAAATTGATTAATATTGGCCGGCCGTTGACGACGGTCTATTTATCATACTCACCAGCCGGCAGGGACGAAACTATGGGGTAGGGGCTATACGAGTAATTCTAAACGTCATACCTATGTCGCTCTTGTGTCCCTCTAAAAATGATGTGGCTTTTAAAATCACCATGTAATCAAAATTCAATTTTGATCAATCACAAGCTCAATGGTGATTTTAAAAGCCACCTCATTTTTAGAGGGACACAAGAGGGACATGGGTATGACATGTAGCATTACTCGGGGCTATACTCCTCGGAGCCCTCTCCCCCTACCCTGATTTTGTGTCTCTACGTATATATATGTACTTATTTTATATATATATATAAATTAAGTTTGATTCTTATCAAAATTAAACTTAGGGAAAAATATAATTTAGCCCCTTAAACTATTAAGGTTTGGACTACCAAAACCTTTGAAAAATGCATTTTTTGGTGAAATATCCCTATAATACCCTTGTCACGTGTCATTTTTCAATTAAAAAAAAATAAACTGAAATTTTATTTCTTTTTTTTAAAAAAAAATTTAGTGTTTGGGGTAGCGTTATTTCCCAACCACGACCCGATCTTCCCGACACCTCTCCGATCACCATTCGTTTGCAACTTGTGATTGCCAATTTTATAGCCTGGCTCGACGAATTCCAGTTCGCAATCATCAGTTTGCTGATCTCGGCCGGGCGCAAGCTCGCCCTACTCTGGAAAATATCTTCCACCTGAGAGAAAAGCTTGTGATCCTTGAGCCTCATGTAGCTATTGGCCAACGTTTTAAATGCCAAAAAATCACAGAGAAAAAGAAAAATATGAACATCGATGAATAGCTAACGGCCGTTGATTTTTCCGTCAGAAACCAATTGAGGTCTTCCAGAACGATGATAGACTTGCTCGTTGTTTGTAACAAAACAAAATTCATATTGGAATCGTTCATAACCTTCAAAAGATAAATATCATAAACATCGAAGGACAGGAAATTAACCATGTCCGCATTTGGAGAGGCGGGGATGAGTTCGCCGAGCAGCAGGCGTACATTGTGCCCAACGACGATGTTGAAAAGAAGCAGTACGTCCTCAGGTCGATCGCAATATTTTTTTTAAAAAAAAAAAAAAATTATAGTTTTTTTAGTTTTTAATTTATTTAAAAAAAAATCTAATTTTTTTTAAAACTTTTTTATTTTTTTTTAAATTCTTTTCTTAATTTTTTTAATTTTAATTTTCGTTTTCTTTTAATTTTTAATTGAAAACTGATATGTGGCAGGGGTATTAAGGGCATATTTTGTCACAAAAGTGCATTTTTCAAAGGTTTTGATAATTTAAGGGCCAGAGTCCAAGCTTTGGTAGTTCGGAGGGCTATCCGAAAAATGGCTAATAGTTTGAGGGGATAAATTGTATTTTTTCCTTAAACTTAACTTTCTTATTTTTGTTTTGGTCATAGCTACTAAGGGTGACAATTCGCCTTCACGTATCGAGGTATGAGTATTATAAGACTATATACGTTAACTTTTATCTGACCAATTTAATTAAACAGTCAAACGTACTCTTCAACTCACTAATTTCGTTTTCACAAAAAAAAAAAATTAAAAAAAAAAATCACTAATGTCATATTAAATTCATATCAAATTCACGAGATGTGCTAAAAATTAGTAACTCTATTTGGTCCCTTCCAATAAAGAATTTTGGTTTGTCTCTGGTTATAAGTTGTTTTAGGCCAAAGAAGAATTCAAGAGAGAAGAAGGTCACACCATTTCCTTAATGAAACTTTTCCTTGTGAGTGTGTCCGGAGGAGGAGGAATGACCTTCTCATCATCCTCCTCCCTTCCCTCCCTCCCTCCCTCTCTTTAATTTCTTTGATATTTCTCTTTCTATAGCAACTTGGAAACCGACCCGATCTACAGTGTTTTGTTGTTTTGCTCCGTCTCTGCCACCACGGTCCACCGGCAACTTCTGCTTCAGCAGGCACGTACCTTGTGTCTCCACTTGCTGACTAAGAAAATCAACTTTAATCCGACCAAAATTTTTGAATAGTCTCTGGTCAGTTATAAGTTGTCTTAAGCCAAGACGAAGATTCAAAGTTTCGGGGGGCCGGCTATTAAAAGCAATGACCCTTGAAAAAGCATTTAATACCTTCCAGACTTGGATGGGTTGATTCTCAGATCGATCAGATCCAAAGATATAGGGTCTACCAGACTACCACATGCATTTAAGGTCATGCCAAAAAGTATTAATACGTGTAAACTGGACTTTTCTTATGGCTGTTTGATGCCGTACCAGTTTGGCAGCAGCAATAATTTGCGACAATATGGCCTTATACTCACCTAACCTTTGAAAATATAAGGCCATATATAATGCAAAATTAGTTTTATAATTGATATTAATTATGATGCCTTTAATCTCTATATATCATCAAGAAACACCCCCCCTAATTTTTTGTTCATGGAATATCATTGGCCTGCCTTGATGAAAGCATTAGAATAATTTTTTGGGGTAAGAGCCAGATATATTTGGTTGTTGTTTGTTTGCTGAGAAAGTACTTATGCATGCATGCATGCATTTTATGAAATATTTCGTTACTTAATTAGCAGCAACAAAAAAAAAAAAAAAAAAAAAAAAAAGTTGACTTTTTCATTAATCAATGGGAGCATTGAACGACCATTGCTATTTTGGTCTATCATGCTAGCGGTCAATTTTTGTTATTAAAAATGGTAGCTAGGAAAGAAAAAGGAGATCGAAGAAAGATAAAAAAAAAAAGACTTGTACTTTTTTTCTTGAATTCATTCATAGGCTTATCTATCTACTATATATGATTTTGTGGTTGTTTTTTATAGGCACAATATTTTATTATGTTTTCTCTAGATGAATATTTTATTTTTTTTAGAATTTTAGAAAAAAACTATGGTTGATAATTTAAATAACAATAAAAAAATTAAAACACGTCATATTAGTTTGTGTGAAACGGGTGTTAAAAGTATCATTATATTTTCATAAATTAGATTTAAGTATATATATTAAAAAATTCAGAATTCAAAATAATAGGGTAGTTAATGATGGTAATTAATAACTAATAACTTGGATGGTCGTATATAGTTTTTTTTTTTTTTTATATGTCCACACTATTAGAGGGTGCTTTTTGCTTTTTTGTCTGAAAAAAAATGTTATAATGTGACATAAAAGTGAAAGTAATTTTCAGTATTTCGTATTTAGATTTGTTTATAGTACTTCCTTTTTTTTTACTAAAAATACAAAAGCTTTCCCAAAAAGCGTTTTTAAACAAGTCCAATTTATATAACAATATATATTTTTTGATGGTATTTGGATAGATATAATATTAAAAGGAAGACTCGTGTCTTCCTTGAGTCATCTCAATATTGATGTGACTTTTAAAATTATTACTATTGGATATGTGATAGATCAATCACTATTGAATTTTAATTCAATGGTGATTTTAAAAGCTACATCAATTTTGAGAAGACTCAAAGAGGATATGTGTTTTGTGTTATTCTTTTACAGACCTCTTTGTTGCAAATTCATCATTTTTTTTTTTAACGAAAGATCTAAGTATTTCATTGATCAAAGATCAAGACCATAAAGCTCTTACATTACAAAGTATAAAGCTTTGCGAAATCATAGTCACATGCTATGAGGTTACGTAATCATAGATACAAACAAAATTCTTACAATAAAGTGTTATTTATGATTTTCATTTTTTGCTAACCCATGTACAAAAATAGTTAAAAAGCATATCTGCTCTGAGTAGACTAGATCTAAGACAATGGTAGCCAAATATTCTAATTTTTTTTTTAAAAAAAAAAAAAACCGGCCGTAAGAGATAACCTCTCACACCGAACTATCTAGGCCGTGAAAGATAACCCTTCACACCTAACTAACCTTCATCACATAGATCGTCCATGAGGGCAGATCTAAAGAGCATAAAACTCTTATTCAAAGCAAAAACACAACCAGCAAACAGTAACAGTAGCCAAAGAGGAGATGAACAGCACATCACAGAGATAGATAGAGGATGCATAGCGAAGAAGCCAAAATTGTTGATTTGGTCAAAGAACACCTACAAACAAAATAAAAAACCAGAATTGGAGGGGGAGGATAGAAGCGGGGAGTAGAAAGAGAAAATGAGAGGAAAATAGAGCAGATATCTCATATCTGTTTTCTGAGGGGTGAAGTCTAGGGCCGGCTTCTCCTCCCTCCACAGCAAAGAGCAAGTTAAATCTTAGAAAAAATAGTAAATTTTTTTACTCGGTAAAAAATCCATCATTTAATTTATGGGATATATGGGTAAAAAAATATGCAAAAGAACGAAACTAAACATTTATGGTTTGAATATGAAAAGCTTAAAAATTTAAAATTTCACATATGTAATTTTTGAATTAACTCTCTTGTTAACCTATAAAAGAGAAATCAATATAAAACAAAAAAAAAATCCAAATTACAAGTTATTAATAAAATTGTAATAAAAAATTTATTGATGTGATATAAAAAGTAGAAAAAATTTAAATATTTTGATGTTAATTATTATTAAAAAGAAATTAAAAGAAATTAAAAAAAAAATGTAAACTCTCTCTCTCACTATTATGTCCATAGTATGCCTTTGCTAAACATAGCCATTATTATTGGCTCGGGAAATGTTTTGTGGGGACAACAAACCGTTTCCCACCACCCATTTTTGATTTTTTAATAAAAAAAATCAAAAGATATCCTTTGATGCGATCTTAAAAAGGACATATTTTGATTTTTTTGATTAAAAAATTAATAAAAGGTTGATGGGTACGGTAAATGTATCATCTCCCTATTGGCTCAAAGAACATTGACTTATCAATCCTTGGAGCCACCTGTCAATCTGCAGTTCGTGCAATATGCTAGGCTTGAATTTTGTGGATAGACTTTGTGAAATTGATGTGCATTGAATGAAAATTGACTGATTTTCAGAGTGGCCTCTTGATGAACTGATTTATAATTAATTTCCATTCACTCCATCCTTTTTCTCCAATATTGCCTGATTTTTTTTATTTTTTTTTTGAACCAATATTGCCTGATTGATATCGAGTTTTGTTGAAGTTTTTCCCGTGTGCTTATTACAAAGTTTCAAATCATTATAAATTCTTAAAAGAAAGAAAGAAAAAAAAAAAACGCTAAAAATGAAATCAAAAAGTGGTCCAAAATGAAAATTATATATAAAAATAAAAAATTGAATATTCAATGTGCATGCATGATACATGCTACATGTAACATGTTGGATGCATTATTCAAATTGGAATTATACTATTTTTACAATTTTTTCAAACTTATCAATGGATTATATATATATAAAAAAATCACAATCATGACAAACGTACAATATATAAGTCATTTCATTATACAGTCAATTTTTTTTCCTTTATATTACTTGAATGAATTAATTAAGAAGAATAACTTCATTACGCTGCCTACAATTAATTTTTTTTTATAAGTCGTCGCTGCCTACAATTATTTCAAAGTTTTTCCCGTGTGCTTATTACAAAGTTGTTTTTGCAATAAGGCCCCTATTGTTTAGGGGCAGTAGAAAATTTTGGCCAAATTAAAAATGATTTCCGTTGACAGCTATATAATTGATCTTATAATATTTATGATTGAACTTGAATTATAATATTTACCCTCAGTTAAACTTTTGTCGATAGTTTAAATGTATTATTCAATTCTCGATAATCAATCTGTATATATTTTAATCAAACATAATTAACCTTCATTCAAAGTCGATCTCTTTGAACGAGATGACCACAAATTGCATCAGTTGAAGTCTCATTCGGAGTTTGTACAAATTAAATGCCACATATTCAAAACAAAGACTTTATTCCCTTTGTTAAAAGAAAAGTCTATATATAATTGTTCTTGAGCTTCAACATATATATCATGAGAAACTTCTCATTGTTTCTTCTTAATTAGCGCACTTTTCAAACCTCAAAAAAGCATACATTCATCAGAGTTCTTATTTAACGTGGATGAAATTCGTTCGTGAAAGTCATCTATAAGTTTTCTATAGGAGATGCTCATGCCTAGCTAGCATCAACTATATATCAACCAATCTACTCATGCAACAATTTTGTTCAGTATATATAATATCTTTAATTTTTAAGACACATCATCACTAATAAATTTTTTTATTTAGACCCCAAGTTGTAACGAACAGTAAATATCTCACTCATAACAATAGTCAAGATTAATAAAGTAATCAACTTTTAATCCAACCACCGCCATATATATCCATACCAATATCAAAGATAAGCCGGAACAAATACTGTATCAGAAAGATATTATTGAAGTGGCTCAAATAAAAAAGGAATTGAAATGAGTCGGTGGATTAAACTGTTTTAGATTTTTTTTTTTTTTTTCATATATATTTGGTAGTGTTAATGGAGGAATTGTCATGACCGTTGTTGCGTTATTTAGCTTGTAAATTCAAAAGTCAGTTTGCTAAAAGCAAGCCATAAGATTTGCAGTTAGAAAAGCCTGATCAGTTGAATGTTGATGTGAGCATGAAGTAATATACACGACCTTTTTGTGTGCCGGCCGGCTTTGTTGATTTTTTTTTTTTTTGTTTCCTTGATGTAGCAACGAAGAAAATCTTCAGCCTTTGTTTGTCGCCACCAATCGACTTTCACCTATATAAATACGTATACTCTGCTTAACATTCCAAGCAAGAAATTTCTCTAGCTTCTTAATATTGTCTTTATCAGTTCATCGATCCATATATATTCATCCAAAAAAAGAGAGCAAAAAAAGAGAGTTTTGATCGATGGAACTCGAAGCCTTATCATTCCCAATCCTCTTCTCCCTGTTGCTGTTTATGTTAATGGTACTGAGAATAGGGAAGAGATTCAAAACCGGCAGTTCTCTAAGCCTTCCCCCAGGGCCATGGAAGCTACCCATCTTTGGAAACATGCACAACTTTGCTTCAGGCGATCCACCCCATCGTGCTTTGAGAGACTTGGCCAAGAAACATGGACCTTTGATGCTACTTCGCCTAGGAGAAGTTTCCACTGTCGTGGTCTCCTCTGCTGAGTATGCAAAAGAGGTGATGAAAACCCATGATGCTATCTTTGCATCAAGGCCAAGTGTTCTGTCTTCAGAGATCTTGTCGTATGATTGTACAAGCATTGGGTTTGCGCCATTAGGCAACTACTGGAGGCAGCTTCGAAAAATCTGTGTTCTAGAGCTTTTGAGCCCAAAACGTGTTGAATCTTACCGACCAGTTAGAGAGGAAGAGCTGTCAAAATTCATCGAGTGGATTGGCTCAAAAGCTGGGTCTGATGATCCTGTCAATCTTTCCAGCAAAGTGTTCTCAACAGTGTACGGCATTACTTCAAGGGCGGCTTTTGGTAAGAAATGCGAAGACCAAGAACAGTTCATACAAATTGTGAAGGAAGTTATCGAGTTCGCTGCGGGTTTCAATATTGCAGATTTCTTTCCCTCTATTAAACTGCTTCATCAGATCAGTGGGGTGAGGCCTAAACTTGAGAAGATGCACAAGGAAGCTGACAGGATTATGGAGAAAATCATCAGTGAACACAAGGCAAAGGCAACAACAAAAGCAGGAGAGGCAGTTACAGAAGAAGATTTGGTAGATGTTCTCCTGAAATTTCATGAGCATGGCGACAGTGAGTTTTCCTTAACAAACAACAACATCAAGGCTGTAATCCTGGTAATTATATATTCACCTTCTGCTGATATCATGATTTTGTTCCTCAAAATTTTACACATTATTTTATTCTATTCTAAGGTAAGCTTGTTAATCAGAATTTGACCTTTAAGCTTTAACTTTTGAGATAAGTGACGATTTAACGTGCAAAAATTTTAAGTTTAAATCTTATTTTCGTCGTTCACTTTTCATTTTGATTAAATATTCTATGTACTTTAAGTTTAAACTTTTAAAATAAATAGTGATGATTTGACACACGTTGCTTAGCATACGCCAAAGTCAATATTTTAGAATTCTCTGAACCTACTTGGAGTTTCTTCATCCTTATCTGCAACTTGAACATGACATCTTTCTTTCTTTCTATTGGTCAACTAAAAAGCTTTTTATTATTATTATTATTACATTTTTGTTATATCTGCTTAATTAGCTCAAACTTCTATCCAATATTTTCAGGACATTTTTGCTGCTGGGAGTGAGACATCGGCCATAACCATAATATGGGCATTGTCAGAAATGATGAAAAACCCAGAAGTGATGAAGAAGGCACAAGCTGAGGTGAGGGAAGTCTTTAAAACAAGAGGGAGGGTTGATGAAACAGCCATTAATGACATGAAATATTTGAAGTTAGTAGTCAAGGAGACCCTGCGACTACGCCCTCCTTCTGCACTATTACTTCCTAGAGAATCCAAAGAGAGGTGTGAAATCAATGGGTATGAAATTCCTGCAAAAACTAAAGTTATTGTAAATGCGTGGGCAATTGGAAGAGATCCCAAATATTGGAATGAACCTGAGAGCTTTATCCCAGAGAGATTTCTAAGTGATAGCTCTCTTGACTATAAGGGGACTAATTTCGAATATCTCCCATTTGGAGCTGGAAGGAGGGTATGCCCAGGCTATATATTTGGCCTTGTCATTGTTGAGTACGCACTTGCTCTGCTTTTGTACCATTTTGATTGGACACTTCCCAATGGAATGAAGCCTGAAGATCTGGACATGACTGATATCGCCGGCGCTACAGTTGGAAAAAAGGAGGATCTGAAGTTGATTCCGATTGTTTATAATCCGTTGCCGGTTGAATAAGTTCGTGCTTCTTCTTCTTCTGTAGAGATAGCTACTATATATGAAGATTACCAAGTTGGAATAAGATTTGAACTTTGTATTTCTATTGGGTTTTGAACTATTTAATGCCATGTTACATCTTCCCCATTACTCTAATCCTTTCCATCTAACATACTACCTGCAACAACTGCATAATCTTTCAATAAGTGAGGTAAACTGTTTGAACTCAGAATCTCCTAATCATATCATATTAAATTACAATTTATCTCAAAAGTTCAACCTTACATAAAAGAGTAAACTTTTAATTATTTAACCAATACTTTAAAAACAACTGCATAATAAACTGATCGACGATCGATTCATTAACATGTTTTGTTGGGTGTTTTAAGTTTTTGGTTTGAAAAATGTTTTGATTTGAACTGCATGTTCTTTTTCACCTAATTGAGCCAATATCTTCACAAACAAACAGCTGGGAAAATAATTTTTCTGCATCACATTACCTTACATCAATCCTACACTAAGACATATAAGGTGTGAGACCCATGCATGTGGGTCCTATATATATATGTAGGTTCCACAATCAATATGTCTTAGTGTAGTATTAATTTAAGATAATATGATGTAAAAATACCACATCCTTACAAAGTTGAGCTGTTCTTTATTTTCATTTTGAGAAAGTAAACAATTGTCGTATTCAATCGAACTTAAAGCTCCCCTGAAAAGTTTAGGTAGAGAGATCATCTATTAATGAGGCAAAAAGTGTCATCATCATAAGCCCAAAATTAATGGCAATTCATCACAGGATAGAAGAACATCTAAAGGTGAAAATTGTCATGTCAGAAACCTGAAAGCCTGCCTCGACAACTTTGTTCATAAAATTAATAAAAGTTATGATCAAAATGTTCAAATCACATAGGGTATATTTGGGTTCTGTTTAGTATTTTGTGTTGGTTAATTAATTCTGAAGATTTTTTTTTCTTTTTTTAAAAAATAAAAATATATATATGTACTAATTAGGGTGTGGTGAAGTCCTGTACGTAATCATTGAGCCGTGTTGTTCATATGTTGAAGATGATCTTTGTACGCATTTATGGACCAAGAAGAATTAGTCTCACGTGTACACCATTCAAACGACAATGATGCCTTTCTGACCCTAATTTCAAATGGTGGACTGCTAAGTCTGCTATGACATTTCTATAGACATACAGGAACGTGAAAGGAAAAAAAAAGCTTCATTTTTAAACTCTCTTTTTTTTAAAAAAAAAAAAAAAAAAAAAAAAAAAAAAGAAAGAAAGAAGAAGAAGAAGAATTTTTTGAGTTTTTTTACCAAACGGACCATCTTTTTGTTTGATGCAATTTTATATGTAGTAAAAATATTTTTTAAGCTCCTTAACCAATTTCAAATAAACTTTAAGACTATATGTTTAAAAATACACAGCATCCAAACTAAGCACAATAAATTAGAGCTATTCCCACAATTGGGGACAGAATTAGGTGTATGTGTGCGGGTAGTAACTTCCCAATTTTTTCATATTTATTCTTCAAAATGAATCTCGCCTTCCAAACCTAAGCTTTTAGTTCCGTCCCTGCTCACAATGGCCGGCGATGAAAATGTGTTTTCCCCATTACCATTTATGTATAATCTCTTTGCCCCAACCCCAAGAGATAAGAATAATAATTTTCGCCCCACCAACCAAAGAATTAAGTTTCAAAGCTAGATAATCATGGGGATAGTCCTATAAAGTAAGAGAATTAAAAGACCATTGTTATTTTGGTCTACTAAGGTAGTCAATTATCTTTTATCGGAAGAGAAAGCAAAAAAGAAAGAAATCAAGACTGTTTTGTGTCAACTAAATTCAACTTGTATGTTCATAAGCTTATATATATATAACAAAAATAAATAAAATTGATTAAATAGACGAAGAATTTCTTTCTTTTTTAAATTTTTATTATTTTAAAATAACAAAATTGATTAAATTGACGAGATTTATTTTTAGATGAATACCTTAAAAAAAAAAATAGAGTAATAAAGTAATTGCAACAATAATGGAACCATAGTGGTAAAAAAGACTTTGTGATGTTGATGGTGATGGTGATGGTAATGGTTGGTAGCAATATATAAAATAATGGTAGTGGTATGACAATGTTAACATCGAGAGAATTTATTTAATGACATCCGTCATCCGTGATTCATGAAATTTTGATAGGTACGTGATTTGAACTCGTTTGTTAATGTTTTTTAAGATTTTTTTTTTTCTTTCTATCATTTTATAGCCCAATAAAATATATATATATATATATATATATATATATTAACAAATAACTCGACACATAAAATACTAAAAATTATTTTTATCTTTACATTACGTCACAACTAAAAAAAGTAAAAAACACCCCCTAAAAATATTAATAGAGGAGCCCGAATTTTTTTTTTTTTTTTTTTTTTTTTTTAAGTCTAATGGGAAGTCAACGTAAGAAAGTTTTAAATCACAATTTTAATTAGAATTCCACTTCAAAATTACCTTTTCAAATTACGGTATGAAATTTCACACAAAGCCGGTTGAAACTAGAAACTAGAAACTGGTGAATGTCCATTGCGCGTGACGGAAGCGTTGCCGCCACATGACATGCTGCGCGAGTGCGCGTTGTTCAAATTTGACCACTCTTTTAGTTTTAAATTGGATATGTATTGATGGGAATGGGACTGTCCCATCGGGTGGGGCCACGGGGGGATGACTATGTTTGGTAGAGTATTTTGTTTTTTTTTTTAAAAAAAAAATAATTAATTAATTAATTGATTCGATATAAAAATGAAATGAAATGAATTTTTTTTTTTTGTAAAAAATAAGTGAAGAAAGTTGTATAATAATGTGAAAAAATAAATTTAAACTTTTTTTGTTTAGAAAAATAAAAATTGATTGATGTAATATAAATGTGAAATGAGTTTTAAATTTATTGTGGTAAAAAAGTATTTAAAATTGTAGATTAGGATTATCTATAATTATTTATTTAAATTTGAGATAATTTTGGCATGTGATTGTGAGATACTTTTTATAAGACCCACCTGATTAAATAAAAATTAAAATTTTCAACCAATTATCCGAGTAAGTGTATCGGTTGTCTCTCTTTTAGAGAATCTTTATCCAAAAATTGTTTGGTGAAAAGGAGTTTGCCAACAACTTTTGTATCGATGAGATATGTTGTTTACAACTACTTTTGCATAGTTAAAGGCAAGCCGACCATACATAGATTTTGAGAAATAAGGTTACAATTACTTTTGCCTAGTTAAATCATTTTTTTTCTATGTTATATTTTTGTTTATAGCTAGTAACAAACTTTCTTTAGAGGTCTTTTTTGAGATTCAATTCTTTTTCTATTCTTTTTCTGAGTTATATATATATATATATATATAGATCAATATTTTCTAGTAGACATCTATAATTAAAAATACTTATAAATAAAAGAAACATTATTTGTAATATAAAATTATTTTTTTTTATTTTTTTTGAACAGGACATTCATTCAAATCAATAACAACCCGAAGGCAATTACATCAACCCTAAGGCAAGAACACAGACCCAGATACAACAGCCTGAAGGCAAAGACACAATCCCAGAACTACAACAATAGAGCCTGAAGGCCTAAGGTAGTGTGTAGAGATAAATAATCTCTAAACACTAAGCCAGGAACAAGCCTAACTTGAAGCAGTTACCAGAGCAACAAGCTAAAATTACAGGAACAAACATATGACCATCTCTAAACAATGAAGAACACCCCCTAAAATGAAAGGGTCTGGTCTAGCAACCAAGCCACCAAAATGCCCAAGTAATTTTTAGCCCATTACAAAAGTAAACTGTGAAAATAAGGAAGAATATACAGAACAAAACAGAAAAAAAAAAAACGCTTAGTCGGCAATTTGAGGAACTACCCTGACATTGGCGTGTGTGCCGCACCCGGGCCTCCCCTGCGGCAAACAATCAACAATCCTTCCCAAAAACACCACCCAGCCGGCCGGAAAGGGGCGCGTGACCCACACGCTCAAGCCACACCTCAGCGCGTGCAAGCCACGCTCCAAGCGTGGAAGTTCGACACCGCCGGAAATTGAGGAGGCAGGAACAGATGCTGACGGCGAACAACACAGAGGGGATCGTGTCGCAATAACTCCGGCATAACCACATAGATCTAACTCCAAAGAATCCCGAAAAACACGAACGACGGTCACTCCCAAAGACGATTAAAACGAGATGTATCTGTTAAAACAAAGAAAAAAACAACAACCAAATCACAAATAAACAAACTCCATAGCCCCAACAGCTAGAAGAATAACAGCCACCACCAAAAACAAGCAGGGGGGAACAAAAATTTCCACTAGAACAAGCCAGGGGACACAAAAAACCACACTAGCTCACAAAGAAGCTAGGGGAAGAGCACCACCGGGAGGAGGGAGGCATGAGGCCTCCCTCCCCCGGAGAAACCAAACCTCAGAAAACTCTCTCTCTCTAGACGAAGAAAAACGAGACTCTCTCACGCATGCGCTATGTGCATGACAACAATAAAATAAATTTTAAAGCCTAGAGCAATATACTAGAAGCTGATTTATCAAAGAACTATTACAACTTCACTTTCTGAGAGGATTATCTAACACTTTACACGCCTTATGAAGTGGAGGTCACTAGTTCGAATCCCTCCTCCCCCTCTTGTGTGGACATGTCAAAAAAAAAAAAAAAAAAATCTAATACTATGCACAAAAGGAAAGACAAATTTTTGTAATAATTAGTTATCGCTCATCATATATGGAAATCCAATAATTTGTGGTAATCAATAAAAAAAATAATAATTGAATGCAAGTGGCCAACCATGAGTTTTTAGTAAGGCAAATGATATTTGTATACAATTTTTGTATACACATTGTACGCACACTCATATATATATATATATATATATATATATATATATATATATATATATATATATATATATATATATATATATATATGCGGAGATAAAAAAAAGAAAGTGGGACGTTGAAGAATTTCTGAGTGTTTAATTATATATTTTTGCATAATGCGATTAATGAGAATTTATGAATGTTGAAGACTTTCCATCTTTTTCGATGTATGTAATTTAAATTGATGTTGGAAAAATAAAAGTTATGCACGTTGTAATTCCCTTTTTTATAAAATAATTTCATACTTTTTATCAAACTAATCACTTTTAATTACTATTTAAACAAAAATTTAACAACACAACCATTTATCAAATAAACCCATTCATTTTAGATAGAGCGACATATCAGTGTGGCAGCCACCCACCTTTCATTCATCATGCATGCATGCATGAGGCTTGCTTGATGCTTATCAGGGGAGATGCAATTAATTGACTTAAAAGTTGGCTCCATTCTTTGCATTATTTCTCTTTAATTTTTGTTTTTATATTGTTTTTCCACTTTCCACATGCATATAAGGAATGAATGAAAAGGTTAAAAGACAATGAGTCAAGGTACCACATTCACAAAACTCAGTCAAACATGTGCGAAGAAATTGATTGATTAGAAAAGAAAAGAAAAGAATATATTCCTTAGGTTTTATAAGATTTAAATTTAAGTATAAAATACCATGAATTAAGAGTTTTTTGAACTTTTTTTTTTATTTTTTTTATTTAGAATATAATTATAATTTAATGTAATTGTACCACGTGACACATACAATTGGCACATGATGTATCAAACGAGAGCTACGTGACATTCATTAATTGGTACATACTATGCATTAATTAATTAAACATACTGTTTATAAATTAGACGATACGTTAATAGAAGAACTTATTTTAAAGTAAAGGCTTATAAATTGGACCGTCTCTAACAGAAATATGTATAACATGTGTTTCTTCACATTTTTTTTTTAATAATATTAATAAAAAAAATATGTACTACTTTTTTGAATCACTTGTGTTGTAAGAACTTTTACGACTCAATTATTTGTAAAAAATTTATATTTCCAAAGAAAAAAAAGGTTAAAAGACAAAATGAATGAAGGTACACCATTCAAAAAGACTGATTGAATGGAAAAGAATGAAGGTAGAGCATTGAAAAAGACTGCTTAGTCAAACAATGTGCTTCGAAGAAACTGATTGAATGGAAAAGATCGAATGAAGAAGAAGAAGAAGTGCTTAAATTCCTTGTACGATTTCTACCTTGAATTTAGACGGCCGGAAGCGGTGGGGGCTGGTAAGAGGCATGGCCGCCTTTCCCCTAACTTTCCAAACATTAAGCTGTGGAGTCCGACCGCCGACGGCATGGAAAGTGGAAACCGTTGAACAAAAGAAAAGATTAGGACCACAAATATGAGTCAATTTATTATATGTGCGAATTTATTGGGGAACCAAAAAAAAATAAAAAAACTAGTCAGCTTAAATATTCCTTCATGCAATGAGTCAAGGTACCGTATTTTTTCCCTATAAATAAAGTATTGTATAAAATTAAATAAATTAAGAGAAAATGATGGGATAGCTAACCGGCCATCGAGAAGAAAACAAAATAGGAGATCGTAGAAAAATAGTAGTGGTGCTTTTAGAAGGCTCTGACACCATGTAAGGACACATAATTTAGGAAAGAGATGAGACATGAAAAAAAATTAATTAATTATCTCTAATATTTAAAAAAAAAAAAAAAAAAAAAGACTGAAAGAAGCTACATTAATACATGCTAGAGCAACTAATAATCACAATTCATCATCACTGAAAATACCCCATTCGTTTCAACATTCACTTCATAGATAAAACCATAATAAATTAATTATCTTGATACATGTCCACTTCAAATAACCAATACCATAAAGAAAGTTTTCCAAACAAATAAAATTTTGAAATAATTATCTTATGTAACACCATGGGGAAAACTTTAACATTTTATGAAAAATATAAAAGCTGAGGAAAATAAAAATAAATTGCAGACTTAAGATGCGTCGTGAGTGAGTAGTGCTTTGTTGAGCAGGATGAGGCCCGTGAGCATTCGGTTGAAAATAATAGAAAAACGGGACAAAAGAGATGGAAATCTGGGTTTTCGCACATATCTCGATCGATTGAGAGATATAAGCTTGACTGAACGAGTTTGGAAGGCCTAAATTTGAGCGGGAAAAAGATCAACGGTTCAGATAAAAATGTGAAAATCTCGATTGATCGACCGAGCAATTGGGTATTTCCACGTGTTGAATTTTAGGGGGAGAAGTTAGGTGAGACGCGATGAACATTTATTGGGGTTGTTGAACCATTCTTGGTTGACCGAGCTTAAGTCTCAATCAACCAAGCCATGTCACGATCAAGCATCGAATAATTTCAAGAGCTTGTTTGGCAAATAGTTGTAATTGTGGAATATTTATTTGAATAGAAGTAAAAAGTGATTGATGTGATATAACGTATAAAAAAGTTTGAAATTATTTTATAAAAAAGTGAAAAAAAACAAATTTATTTTGTAGTGAATTTTTTATTTGAATAATAATAATAAATTATTAATGTGATATAAAAAGTGAAAAAAAAATGCTTTTTATTTGACATTTTTGAAAAAAGAAAAGAAAAAAATAAAAGAGTGAGAGTGGTTTGCCAAACACCCTCTTGGAATCTTTTCTTTTCGGTCGACTGAGATAATTAATTTCTAAACTCAAGACATCTCCTGAAAATCATCATCTCAATCCAATTAGATTCCTTTAGGCTTTAACGCACCATTCATCATGAAATTAAAGGCCTAAAATGAACCTTCATCATTTTAGTCCCTAATAATTAAAAGTTAAGGTTAAATATATTTTTGTCTCCTCAATAAGCAATTAATTTTTTTTTATAAAAGTTCAATGAACTGACAAGTGTGACACTTAGATCCATCAAACTACTATTTTGTTACAATTAAGCCATTTTTCTAACATTTTTCTGAAAAATACTCCTATTTTCTTAAAAAAACTAAAAACTAAAAATAAAAATCATGTAAATTATTTCTATAGTAATCAAATATTACTCTATGCATTTTAGTATTTAATCAATTTATTATATAATTATTTTTTTAAAGAAAATATGAGTATTTTTAGTATAATAACATAAAAGTAGCTTAATTGCAACAAATTAATAGTTTGATAGATATAAGTGTTACACCCATCAATTCTTGAAGCTTTATCAAAAATAATTGTTATTTGATGAGACTAAAGTATATTTAATCTTAAAAATTAAAGCCCATAAATGAAATCCACTAGTCGAAATCATTACAATGATTATCAAAACATTTTCCCTTCTCCGAGGGTCATAAATGATAAGATATACATATTCGGTCTGACCAAAATAATTAATCCTTAAGTTTTCTCCTAAATTATTGTTTGGTCCCATAAAATATCACAAATTAATTCACCTTATCCTCAAACTAATACTTCCTTAATTTAGAGAATAAATTATATATTGTTACTAGTTGGTTCTCATCACTTTCATTATTATCATATAATTAATGCATAAAATAAAATAACCACTTGCTGAATTTCGATCTTATCCTTTGTTTATGTATCTTTCATCATCGAGTCCTTAAGACTAATTATTTTATAATCAAGACTTAAAACTCACTTAATTAAACTTGAAAACGCTTAATATGCAGAATGACCATTCTATTAAAAAAATTATAGTTATTATTAGAAATGTAATAGTTATTCATATTTATCAGTTTGATGACAACACATATGCTCGATCACAAGATTATTAAAATACACATTAAAATAAAAAATTTAAATTTTAAAAAAAGTGTGAATGAAAACTTAGTCAATTCCACATAATTCCATGTGGAATTAGCTGATTTATTGAGAAAAAAAAAAAAAAAAAAAAAAACTCAACTTAATTCCTTGAAGCAATGAAGAATTTTCTGGGAAAGTGTATTCCACATTCACAGAACTTATTAAAATCAAAACATGTTTGAAGAAATTGATTGACTGGAAAAATTGAACAAGAATTGGTTCCATTGAGGGAATTAATTTCTAAACTCAAGACATCTCCCAAAAATCATCCTCTCAATCCGATTAGATTCATTTAACACCATTTAATCTTTCATCATGAAATTGAAAGCCTAAAATGAAACCCTTCATCATTAATTTACTTGGACCAATTATCTCATAATCCCTAATAATTAAAAATTAAAGCCTATAAATGAAATCTACTAATCGAAATCATTACAATGATTATCAAAATATTTCATCTTCTCCCAGGATCATAAATTCTACATGTCCCAGAAAAATAAAATACACATATCCAGTCTTACCAAAATAATTCCTTTTAAGTTTTTTTTATTTTTTATTTTTTAGTTTTTTGGTTGTTAGAAGAGTATGTTATTTCGAACACAAAATTTATTGTTATTTGTGTTATTTTAAATGATTGTAAGAGACTATTTATAAGATCCATCTGACTGGATAAATAGTCGGACAGCTTAATTTTATTTGGTCAGGTGGGTTCCATAAATTATCTTTCAAATTCAGATAGATAATCTGAAAAGTCCTTATTCGAAATAATCTTATTTCGCATAGTGTGTGCTAAATATCATTTTTTTAAAAAAAAATTAGAAAGAATACATTTAATGTTGTTGTGTAGATCAAAATCCAACCGGTCATTCATTTATTTAGCAACACACTATTAAACAGAGACATAAAACTCTTCAACTACTTTCGTGTGTATATATATATATATATATATATTAATTGTCAATATAAGGTGCATAAATTAATTTATGCAAACAATAAAAAAACACAATTAAACAGAGAAATAAAACACAACATAAATCTGTCCAAACATTTGCTCAATACATCATGTTACATAAATCAGCCAAAATATGTCCAAATAGCCTTTTCAACACCCATCCTCATCCTCATTTGGATTGTGACTTGCCCAATCAAAATGTATTCAATATGATATCTTATAAAAAATTAAAAAATAATAAATAAATAAATAAGGGGATGTAAGTTGGGATTGCCGGCCCATGAGATCAAAATGGGGTGGGCGCCCATCAGTTGGCAGCCCAACCGTTGGCGTTTGTGTATGAGTGGAAGTTTGTTGACTTTTGAATTATTATTATTATTTTTTTTTCTATTTTTTTTTATTATATCAAATACCAGAAAATGCCAAAAAAAAAAAAGAATTAAATACCTTAGACACCCATGTAGTTTCAAAACTTTATTTTTTACCCCTGAATTTTTTATTTTTTTCATAGGAGATATATATATGCTATGGGAAAAGGCATAAATAATACTTCTGTCAACTTTTCTATCTAAAACTAACATCTGGCCATGTCATCAGATACGTGTCGACGACCTGTTTGACATTTGTTCCCAAATGCAACGTCAACGCCATGTCAGCGCTGACGTGGTTATATATATATATTAAAAAAAAAAAATCAGCCACCCCCTCCGCCAAAATGGGGTGGCTTCAGCCACCCCCATATGGCTCAAAGGAGTGGCTCAGTCAACCCTAGAATTTGATTTGATTTTATAAAAAGCCTTAAAATACAAAATAGTGTACCATTTATGATACTTAGTGAAATCACAGGGAGTACATCATGAAATTTATAAAACCACGGGAAGTATACAATTGAAAATCGAGATACTATTTGTGATACTTAATGAAATCACATGAGGTAAAATATGAAATTAATAAAAGCACATGGGGTGTAAAGTTATACAATTCACATACATATGTCAAACTACAAGTTAGCGCTGACGTGGTGCTAGGGGACAAGTGTCGCAATATTACATCGACATGTGTTAGATGACGTGGCAATCTGTTAGTTTTAGGCAAAAAAATGGATGAAAGTACCATTTCTGTCTTATCCCATAATACATGAATCTCCTATGAAAATAAAAAAAAATTCATAGAGTAAAAAATAAAGTTTTGAAACCACGTGGGCATTGCCACTGCTCTAAGGGGAATTACCTCACTACCTGATGCTTGCCCCGTGGGCTAGCAGATGTTTCAACAGCTACCAGCTTGTCATTCATGCATGTAGAACACTTCAAAACTATAGCCGCTACCAAAGCTAATGTCCCTAAGCATTACCCAAATCTTTGGTCGTAGATTCCTAGTATATGAAACGTACACACATAAAAGAGTTGGGGACTTCTTCGTGTCAATGTCTCAAAGTCCACTTTTTTCCCATATGTATTTCTAATAATTAAGCTGATGTTTCTTGATATCTGTCCCTCATATTTGGCCTTTCCCATAGCATTCATAGCTAGGTTTCTTCAACTGTGTTATCTTGGTTTTCTGGGTCTTCAATGTTTCATTGGTTTTAAGCAGCCATGAATGCTCTGGCAGAAACGTGAGGTCATTTTCTTGCCCTGTAATGATTACACGTGAAAATGTCGCACCTTCCATTTTCATGTCTCTGTTTATTAAATTAAAACACAATTTGGACACAATGCCAAGCTAGCCACACGAAACATCCAAGTTCAGACAAGCCTACAAGTCTTCCATCTTCTCTCATTTTCAGATTTATTGGTCTTGTATCTTTTTCTTTCTGTAACTTGTACTACTTTCTGTACCTTTTAGTTGTTCCTCTTATTTTATTTCCTCGTAACTAATACACACCTCAATATACACGGAATGGAGGACCCGATCCTTGCATGTTTTTTAAGCAAACATACGAAGCGCGCCAGAACATCACGCAGGGAAGCCGCCTTCTCGTCCAGGCCAACGCCCGCTAGCTGCTTTCGTGTAAGCTGGTTCAGTTGGAGGCGTCGGGAGAAAGACCGAGGATTTGCGTGAAAAGAAAAAGGAAGAAGATGACGAGTTCAAGGGTTAAAAAACGCTGTGTTCTAAATAGAAAGGAGGGTATTTTGGTCAGCAATTTAAACATTGATATCAGGATTGCAAATTAGTGTAAACATCACGAGGGAAATTGTAATTTTGTTTTTGTTTTTGTTTTTTTATTTAAAAAAAAAAAAAAAAAAAAGAGGGGGAAAAACGTCCAAACCCATACGCACACTGACCGAGCAAACCAACCAGCGTCAAGTCTCTGTTCTTTCTGTAGAACTCCCCTGTTCACGCCTTCCCCAGAAAGAGGCTAACTTTTTATTGCTCACTTTGCTGCCCATTGGTTGCAGTCAATGACATCAGAGACTTGCTCACTACGTTATCCTACGCCGTCCGAAAGCGCAAACATATATATATATATATATATATATTGGACAATAATCCTGTACGTCCAGTAACTCTTTCACTTCTATGTATACGAGAAGTTGAGAAGACCTTTCAGAAGTTCTTGGATATTGCTCAAAAGGACGGTACGTCCATCTTGCTCTCACGCTAACACTCGTCACTCATGTACTCAGGTGCCGAGTTTCTCCTCAAACCCGTTTTCCCACGTGGGATTTCTGGTTCACTACACCTGGTTTTGTTATTTTTCTTGTTTATCTCATGGGTGTCCAAGAAATTCAAGCTGGGTCGTGGTGAATGTCCAGAGGGAAGGTTTAAAAACACCAGGTTTTTTTACCATAAACAGACTCTAATTTGTTGTTTGGTGTGTTTCTGTGTTTAGTCTTGTCTTATGTTTGTTGAATTACTTTTTTTGGTATAGAAATAGTTGGTCCGATGAAGGGCTAGTGACCCTTTTGGATTTGGCGCTAAGAACACTCGCTTGGGGGGCACTTTGTGTCTACTTCCGTACCCAATTGTTTAATTCGGGTGAACCAAAGTACCCGTTTTTATTGAGAGTTTGGTGGGTTTCTACCTCTCCATTTCTTGTTACTGCCTTGTTATAGACATTGTTCTTTATAGAAAGCATGTTAAATTAGTATCCGTTCAGTATTTTGTTTCTGATGTCTTCTCTGTTGTCACGGGTTTGTTCTTCTGTTATGTGGGGTTTTCCGGTAAGAATGAGGGTACTGAAGATACCCTTCTCGGAGAACCTCTTTTGAATGGTGATTCTAGTGAAAGTAATGAAGCAGAGTCAAGTAAGTGTAAAGGGGGTGAAACTGTAACCCCTTATTCGAATGCTGGAATTTTCAGCATTCTCACTTTCTCTTGGATGGGTTCTCTGATTGCTATTGGCAATAAGATGACGTTGGACCTTGAGGATGTTCCTCAACTCGCCCCCGGTGATAGAGTAGTTGGGGTCTTTTCAACTTTTCGAAATAAGCTTGAGGCAGAGTGCGGTAAAATTAATGCGGTGACCACACGGAAGCTGGTGAAGGTATTGATCTCCTTGGTATGGAAAGAGATTCTTTTGACAGGCCTTCTTGAGATCATGTCCGCATTGGCTTCCTATGTCGGGCCATATCTTATTGACACTTTTGTCCAGTACCTCAACGGGCGGAGGGAGTTCAAGAATGAGGGCTATGTTCTGGTTTCAGTGTTTTTGTAGCAAAAATGTGCAGTGCCTGTCGCAGAGTCAGTTATCCTTTAGGCTGCAACAGATTGGAATAAGAGTCCGATCAGTATTGGTCACCATGATCTATGACAAAAGTCTGACCCTTTCATGGCAGTCGAAGCAGTGCCACACCACTGGGAGATGATCAATTTCATGGCTATTGATGCAGAGAGGGTAGGTGACTTCAGTTGGTACGTGAACAGTGCATGGATGGTCTTTGTGGAAGTTCCCATTGTGCTGTTAATTTTGTATAAAAATCTTGGACTTGCTTCAATCGTGGCTTTTATTGCAACTGTACTTTTTATGTTGGCAATATTCCCTTGGCAAAATTAGAAGAGAGTTTCAGGACAAGATAATGGAATCAAAAGATAGAAGGATGAAGGCAACGTCGGAGATTTTAAGGAACATGAGACTTCTTAAGCTTCAAGGATGGGAGATGAAGTTTCTATCTAAAATTATGGGTCTCAGGGAGACAGAGATAGGATGGTTGAAAAAGTTTGTATATACTTCGGCGTTGACCACATTTGTCTTCTGTGGTGCATCCACATTCGTGTCTGTGGCTACTTTTGGTGCTTGTATGGTGATGGAGATCCCACTTGAGTCGGGGAAGATCTTATCTGCACTTGCAACCTTTGGAATTCTTCAGCAGGCCATCTTTATTCTTCCTGAAACAATCTCAATGATTGTTCAAACTAAAGTGTCCCTCAATCGAATTGCATCTTTCCTTTGTCTTGATGACTTGCAGTCTGATGTTATAGAGAAGCTTCCACGAGGTAGTTCTAATACAAATATAGAGATTATTGATGGGAATTTCTCTTGGGAATTATCTTCCCCTAATCCAACATTAAAAGATATAAATTTCAAAGTGCAACATGGCATGAGGATTGCTGTTTGTGGGACTGTTGGCTCAGGCAAGTCAAGTTTGCTCTCCTGTATCCTAGGAGAAGTACCCAAGATATCTGGAACCATTAAGTTGTGTGGGACAAAGACCTATGTTCCTCAGTCCCCATGGATACAAAGTGGCAAGATAGAAGAGAACATATTGTTTGGCAAGGAGATGGAAATAGAAAGGTATAATAGAGTCCTTGAAGCGTGTTCCTTGAAGAAGGACCTGGAAATTCTCTCGTTTGGGGACCAGACAATCATTGGTGAGAGGGGAATCAATTTGAGTGGTGGGCAGAAGCAAAGAATCCAAATTGCTCGTGCTTTATACCAAGATGCTGATATTTATCTGTTTGATGATCCTTTTAGTGCTGTTGATGCTCATACAGGATCCCACCTTTTTAAGGTAATTTATTTCCTACATATTCTAATGCCCTTATGTTCAGCGTACTTGAACATAGTTTTTTGTCATAATAAATTAAGCAAGCAAGTAGAGAAAAAAAATGAAATAAATAAACTACGCATGTTAGGACACAATATTTACTTGATTTAGCACAATGTCGTATGTTTACAGGCTGAGATAATTAGGAATACATTTTACTAACAAAAGATGGGAGTTTAAGAATGTATAAAACACTCAAAATTTTAGGTCCTAATGCACCTTAAGATACTAGGC
>JAJPGS010001608.1:0-28801 GCA_028654335.1 Alnus rubra | reverse complement strand
CACTATAACTTGACTTGTAGAAGCATTCCTTCTCCCAAAAGATCCAGAACTACTAACTGCTGAATGCCTCTTTGATGGAGGTGGGGGCGGAGGAGCTCTTGTTAACATTGACCGCTTCCTATTTATATAGTTTGTAGCCGCCTCTTGAATTCCTTTCTCGGTAATGGTGGCAGTGTGCACCATCTTGAAATAATCAGTGATCTCGAGGAACAAAATCATCTCATGAGTTCGTAGAGACAAGCCGTCACGAAACCTTTCGGGCTTTAGTCTCTCGACAACTTAAGGAATTCAGTTGAGTATTGCTCAATTGACATTTTTCCCTACTTCAGGTTTTTGAAATCTCATGCACATTGTTGTCGCTGTGCCCAAGGGAAAAATCGATCATTCAATACGAGGATTGAATAGAATGTCCTGTCTAAAGTGGAATACAGACGCGTTGCAAATGAGGGTGAAGCAGAGAGATTTGTTTGCTAACTCGTTCGTACATAGATGAAGGCACTTACTTGTTTGTACAAGCACTTACTGGTCGTTCGAGTAGCGATGTTATAAATAGGCAACACACGATTTCAGCTCATTACTCAACACTTTTCTCTCTCTCTCTCTCTAGCACTCTTAGGATTTACGTCTAAGGCTTGGGTATTGATCTAAAGGAGGTTCTAACGCCAAATCTAACACTAGAAACATGATTCTTGGTGTTGGAACTTCTTTTTCACCAATAAATTCCAGGAACATCTTGTAATACCCTGTATTTTATGATATTAAATAAAATATCTTAAAATCGGATTTATGGTCTAATAAACTAAATATGAATATTTATTGATAAATATTCATCAAGACATGTTTAAAGAGATCAAATACTTAGTAATAATATATTAGAGTTTAAAAACGGATTGGGATTCTAGCTATGTAGAATCGATGAGCGATGAAGGAATTGAACGATTTAACAAAAGCCAGAATCGATCTATCGACATCATAATCGATCGAGCGATTTTATATTAATAGACAAGAATTGATCGATCGATTATTCCCTTGTGTAGAAGTCGATCGAGCCGACTTTCTGCAAAAAATGTAGATTATCACCCAAACAACTGTATTTTGATTTTTATTAACTCATCATCATTTCATTTGATGATTCATGGTTCAACTCGACATCTCTATAGCATTGATCAATGCTTAATCAATCTTAGCCATTAAAACTTAATCACAAAGGATTTGGTTAGAAAACTATTTGATTTAGTTAGATAGAGATAAAGGATATTTTATGAGTAATGATTATTATTCCTTTTGGATGAAATGAGTCACCAAGTTCCTGATTAACAATATTCCTTTATGATGAGTCATCTACCCATGTGCAAGGCTCTCATTCAATGATCCATTAGCCCATGAAATACAACCGTTAGATGCAAACATAAGATAAGAGATATCATAAGTGCAATGATTATTATTCTTTTGAGATAAGGTGAGTCACACTAGTTATGATTGCTGAGATTCCTTGAGATGAGATATTATCAAAGCTTTAGGATGATTCACCCCATCTTCACGTGTAACTCTTTCTTCCTCTCCTCTTTCTCTAATTTTATCAAGTCATTATTGATTGATCACTCATTGTAACACCTCATCTTCCATGACTCATCATAAACTTGTTCTCCAAGTTGATTCCTAAGCCATTAGATGAGATTATGGTGGAAAGATCTTGGCCATTCATTGTTTTATAAAAGGATGGCTCCTCTCATAAATCGCATCTTCTTCTCTTGAAGAAATTCTCTCAAACTCTCTTGGATTTGTAACTCTCTCTTCTTCTCTTTTGGTTCGGTTGCATCAAGAGAAAGGAAGAAGCTTTCTAGCTCTTTCTCTAGTCCTCTTTAATTGAAATTGCATCAAGAATAAGTTCTTCTTCTCTCTCAAGTTGGAGAGTTCTCTCTACTCTTCTCTTTTTGGTTTTATTATTCTTGTTTAACCACAAGAAGAAGTTCATTCCTTCTCCCTCTTGGTTTGTATGGGAAGGATCAATCTTCCTCTCTTTGTGTGTTTGGTTGTTCAAATCTCTTCCTAACTCCCTCTTTTCTCTTTTATGTGTTTCTCTGCTAGGTGGGGTTAAAGAAATGAAGGAAAACATGAAATAAGATCCTCCCCATCACACTCTTTGGCTGGATCTTGTGTGTGGAAGTGTTGTGTATTTCACAAGATATCCTAGTAATATTTGGAAGTAAGTTTCTAAAGCCCTTAAGTTGGTTTTTATGTCACAAGTGGTAGAACGAGATAAGAAAAGGAAAGAACATTTTTAAGGATAGTAAAACATATTAAGAGAAAAGGAATATTGCTTTTAGTAAGTTTTACAAAATATCCCTGAAGATATTTTGAGACATTTTACAAAAATATCCTAAAAATATTTTAGATAAGATTCTTATCCTTTAATGATTTAAGTTATGTTTTAAAATAGGTTTTTCAAAGCGGAGTGATTGAAGTATAAATCATGCCGTTGTGATGCCCGACTAAAAAGAATCATTTTTATGAAAAGGGTATTTTGGTAACTATTATGAAAGGGTATTTCGGTAATTGTTATGGTTAAGAGTATTTTGGTAATTTAATAATGAATGCAGTTATAATGCCCACATGAAATATGTGACATTATAATTGAAGAATTTTATATATCGTTACTATGTCAAAACGATAATAGGATTAAGAAATCAGAAATGAGTATTGGGTTAAATCTATGCTTAGTTAATTGTACTGATTCACAATTTGTATGGATTATATATGTATATTGCAGTGGTTTTATCTCTGAATGCTTTCCTGAAGCCAGAAGAACTACTGTGAGTATTTCTTACTCACAAGGGGTGATACGTGTGGTTTAGTCTTTAGCAATGTAGTGATATCTGTTTTATTTGATTATATGCTAATTGATGTCTGGCATTTAATATGTGTAACATGTTTTGGTTGAGATTATGGATGTGATGTTGTTTGCATGATTATACTGTGGTGTGATATAAGTCTCGATAAAAAGACTAGAGGTTTAGGTACCAAGGCGTCAGTGAATTGAGGAGACCAACGGATAAACGAAAGTTTAGGTCCCAAGGCATCAATACGCTAATAAGACTGACGGATGAACCAAAGGTTGAAGAAATAATAGAGAAACGTAGTGATAGAAGAATAAGGTATGTGGTTGACTAATAGTGTGTTAAATTAGCGGAGAAGATAGCGCTAATGATGTGTTATAGCGGAGAAGATAGCGTGAATAGAGTGTTAAATTAGTGGAGAAGATAGCGCTAATAATGTGGTAACAAGAGATGTGGCTATGAGTAGTATAGAGGTAAAGTAGATGAACCGGCATGATAGTATGTGTTTATGGTTATGTGAATGTGTAGCATGATTATATGTGAACGTAATTATATGTATGTGGATATAACTATCATCATTTGGATGCATTGTATATGGTTATATAAATCAGTGTGTCACTATGTGGTTGAAGACCATTGACTCACTCGACCATAGTATGGGATTGTGAAGTTAACCACAATTACATGCGAGTTTTGCAGGAATGAAGGTAGGAGCTGATAGGTTGTGGACGAGACCTTTAGTATGTAGATGTTATATACACTGGTTATGTAATCTTTGTGCCGCATGTGGTACGTATGTTGTTATTTGGATGTATTTTATTATATCAAAACAAGTAGTTATTATTTTATATACTGAGTTTATTCAGCCAGCTCTGATGTGTTATTGTAAAAGAAAAATGTCTTCCGCTGCCAATTTATACTCTGATGACGTCATTGATGATGTCATAACGATACGTGAAAATCAAAATTTTCACTTACACCTTTTTGTAAAAGTGTGGGTCGTTACACATATATAAACCCTATATTTTATTAGTGTTGGGTTACTTTTTGGGCTTGATGCCTAATCCCTCAAAATTCTTTTAGTATTTTTGTGTTTAGAGGAGTTCTAAGCTAACGTTACCCAAGCTTTGGGTAAGAGATTCACTGTGTGGATCTTTGATTTCTCCATCAATCAAAGGTATGAATGGAAACCCTAATATTGTTTAGTTTGGTTAAATTGGGGGGGTTTTTTTTGTTGTGAACCCTAAATTTGTCTATTGAATGGGTTAGTTGAGTTTTTGGTTGTAAAAATATTATGGGTATTTTTAGAGTTAAAGTTTAGATGTGATTTGAGTGTTAATTGTGACATGCATTGTGATGTTGCAGTTATGTGTAGCAAAGGCCGAGTTAGGTAGCCTTCACAAGCATTATCAAGGATATGTAAGTATAATACTTACTAGAAAAGATACTTGGGTTTAAAGCAAGAATAATGGGTTTATTCGAGTCGTGTATTTTGTGAAGTAATATGAATATATGACTTTTGATGATGTTACCTATGTTGAGAAATGTATGAAATAATGAGATAAACAAAAGATTAAAATATGCTGTGATTTAGATGGGTTTGTATGTATAGGTTCCCAAGCGAGAGATTGGAATATGATGGTTTAAAAGGTTTTCTTGATCATGATGGTTTTATGAATATGGCATGATGTTCCGTTTGGATGCTTGTATGTAAGAAAGTTAATAATGATGAAAAATATAATGACTTCTAATTTACCATGTGTGTGTGCACAAAGTGTAACAAAATATTGTAAATGAGGAATTTAAATGAAACGAAGTTGAAACTCAATGAAGAGAAAAACCACGCCAAGGTAGCCAAACCCAGGAAATCCACTATCGGAAGAAAAAGCTAGTACATAGATAGTAACATTCAAATATCCATATGCAACGATCGTATCTAGCACTCTGACACGTAACCCAACATGAACGCCTCCCAACCAAGTCTCCTACTTGAAGGGGTCTTTTATGGATTCATTTACCTTAGGGCTCCTCCCTAAGATAGAATTCAATGAAGAGCACAGCAACAACACAACGACAACACTTAGAAAGCTCCTCACTAAGTCTCCCCTCCTTAGTTCCAAACTTATTATCCAAACTATGACTTAAGGGGATACATATTCCTCTATACAATATTCTTTAACATATCCTTTGTGCCTCAAACTCTTTGTCATTGTGGTAGACTATCCTAAAAACTTTTAGCCATGAAATTTATTCCTTAGGCAACCTTAATAAAATTTGATCATATTATTGCATCACTATGGAGAGTAACAGCCCTCAATTTGTATGATTTGATCGTTTCACATAAATCTCCTCTATCATTTACTTTATCAACTCCAAAAATTATAATGGAATAGCTCCAATTGTCCTCAATTGTGACATTTAAATTAACAAAGATCTGGTGTGGGCTTACTAAGTGTCTCCATTATTCACAAATTCACTTATCCTCATATGATATTATGATATATTTCTCATTTAATCATAGGTACTACCATCCTCAAATAGGTAAACCATTGAGATTTTCACACTTAGTCTAACATCACTATGCCTTAACTTGCTCCTTACTCATGATTGGTGGCTTATCCTCAACATTTTATCGATTCGATCCGTTAATTTCTTTTTATTCCACCGTCATCAATATATTCAAAACATAAATTTTTCCTTAAATATTAGTTCTACAATTGAAAATATGCTATGACACCATTATTTCATCAAAGGATAAGCCATCAAGTAACTTTTTCTAACTTCTGAATATAATTCAACCAACATTTTTCAACACTTACAACGCTACTGAGAGTTCGTATTTAAATTATCTCTTTTACTTTAACAATCATTTGTATTAAACTTTTATTTCTTACACACAATCCATGTTTGAACTTCAAGCTTTTGAGATAATTCTTATGTTTTGAAACCGTGTTTTAAAAGTATCTTGGCTTATCCCATAAATTTTAATTAAATGATCACACTTAACTCCTTGTTTTTAAATCATTCTTTAAATCACGGTTTATATAAAAGAAAATAAAGATAACTTCAAATTTATCATTTTTAGCTATTCACTTGTTTAGTCTATTTCACATAAATATTTTTATTATCTTAACTCGTACCTATTAGTCGAATTCTTAGAGGAAATGTCTTTCGTCATTGAGTAATTGTCTTGGTTGATGGTTGTCTCCTCGCTATGGTGTCACTCTCGTAGTTGCAGTTAGGCCGCTTCTTTGAATTGGTCCCGCACTTCTCCCGTTGGTGCATAGACGATGACGTTCACTTCTCGTTCTGAAGGGACTCGTGTAACTATCGAACGTATGATCTTCTAGCTATTTCGTCATCTCCTCTGAGGTAGGTGCAACGCCCATGAAGTTTCTGATCCCTATTATGCTGGTTGATCGCACTCTTCAAGATTTGAGCTTCCTTCAGTGCATCCTAAGAATATGTCGTCACCTCTCAAAAGAGTGATCATTAGTCTACCCACACAAAAAACTCTCTTACATCGCTCATAGCTTAACTCATCCTTGCTACCCATTACAGTGTCACCAACAAGTGTGGCCACGCATATGTTTTCACCTAAGGGTTTGTACTCTACCTACACAACTCCACATACATGGACGAGAGATAGGAATGTGTTGCACTCGAATCTATTGAGATGCATGCAACACTTCCGAACAAGGAAAAGGTCATTGTCTAGGTGGCATGGTTTTGTGTAACAACATTAAAGTTAACCTACCATGTGAGTATATAAATATTAACACACAAACAAATGCAAGTCAGGACAAATGGATCAAAATAAACATGCAATACACACAAATAAGTATTGTTGAAAGGTCAAGTCTTGGTTATAAGTTTTTATAGTCCTACGGCTCTTTTGTTTCACTTAGACTCTAGCACCAATCTAAACTTCTGCTTTCCCTATGTCCCTAGAGCTAACCACTCTGATACCATTAACGGTGACGACCCTTTTTTTTTTTTTTTTTTTTGAAAACTTACAAATGAGTCATCACAGTGGTTAACCTACCATGTGAGTATATAAATAAAGTTAACCTACCATTAAAGTTAACCTACCATGTGAGTATATAAATATTAAAGTTAACCTACCATGTGAGTATATAAATATTAACACACAAACAAATGCAAGTCATGACAAATGGATCAAAATAAACATGCAATACACACAAATAAGTATTGTTGAAAGGTCAAGTCTTGGTTATAAGTTTTTATAGTCCTACGGCTCTTTTGTTTCACTTAGACTCTAGCACCAATCTAAACTTCTGCTTTCCCTATGTCCCTAGAGCTAACCGCTCTGATACCATTAACTGTGAAGACCCTTTTTTTTTTTTTCTTTTTTTTCTTTTTTTCTGAAAACTTACAAATGAGTCATCCAGTGGCATGACTACATGTCACAAGCCAACACATAGTACACATTCCATAACATGTACCTGATATATCAGAGTTACATAATATATGCAATGGAATACAAAATCTAATTGCGGAAGTCAACGTCATAATCATGAGCAATGCATTACACAAAAGAGCCAATTAATATCTATCTGTTTAAGGCTTAAGCATAGGTTATACATACAAAAGAATGACTACATCTATGTGTTACAAGTCACACTAGCCATATACAAAATACACAAAAGGGACTATTCAAGTCCAACACCCCTACGACTTAAGCGACACTCTTAGTCATAGTCCTCCACATAGTGTGCAATGGAGTCATCCTCCGCATCATCAGTACCTGTATCCAAAGAAGCTCCATCTATACGGCTGTGGACCACAACCGTATAGGTGAAAGTGTGAGTTCACCGCCTCAGTAAGAAGTTCGAGGCCTCAGTAGTATAAAACTCACTAAGTATACAATATACAAAAACATAATTGCATGCAGGGTTCAACAGCGATATTCACAAATCGTTAAGTTCACACAACACATTATCGAGTACAAGTCATGCTGGTCATGACACACTTATATATTATAATGGTTTCTACTAACAATATTCCTCACGTCTCACGAGTGCTAGCACTTCAATGCTAAGCTTACCACACATCTCACAAGTGCTAGCACTTCAATGCTAGACTTATCGTCAACACCGCCCATAAAGCTACGACCCACAGGGCACGCATCTCACTTGTGCTAACACTTCAATGCTAGGCTTACCACACATCTCACAAGTGCTAGCACTTCAATGCTAGGCTTACCGTCAACACCTCCCGTAAAGCTACGACCCGAAGGGCACACATCTCACGTGTGCTAGCACTTCAATGCTAGGCTTACCATCAACACCGCCCATAAAGCTACAGCCTGCAGGGCACACATCTTACGTGTGCTAACACTTCAATGTCAGGCTTACCACACATCTCAACCAAGAGCTACTACCCTCTGACCTACCACTGTGCTATATACCACAGCACTCGACTCACCATCTATCAACTACAAGTTCTCATTATACCAAATTACCTCATCATACCCCTATTGTTACACATGTATGTCCAAACAATTTTTCCTTCTACACACATCCACAATTCCACCACATACATCTATATATATTCAACATCATGTTATTCAATCCCTAATAATTCCCACATATCAATTTCAACCATCTCAACATAATTCTTAATTCTACACTTCACAACTCAATCATCAATACATATCTTCATCAAATTCCATAACCATATACGACCAAGTTTCATCAACATCCATTTATCCATACAATTTACAATCCATTATATCCCAACTTAATCACAAACAATTTTATCAACAATTTCCATAATCATAAACCACCAAGATTCATCAACATCCATTTATTCATACAAACTTATAATCCAATATATCTCAACTTAATCACAAACAATTTTATCAAAAAATTCCATAATCATAAACAACCAAACACTATCAATATCAACTTATCATCCCAATTTCCAATTCAATAACTCACAATTCAATTACATATATCTTCACTAACAAATTCTATAATCTTAAATGCAACCAAACACAATAATACATAAATCTAAGTTCCTAGGGTTCCATAGTGAGTATAATACTCATCTTGGCTGCATTGAACTAATGACTTGAATATCCTACACATTATAGTTACATTGAACTCACCGTTGGAGAACAATTGAAGTCTCCACCTTACGTGCCTGTAAACATATATGATATTAGACTAAGCTATTGAACTCTATACTCTATGACACATAAGCTACCCGCGTGCTCACACGTCGCATTCCCCATTTCTAAAGCTAGCTAGGTTTCTTTAAGCTATAATTAAGTTAATCCTCGGTTCTAGATTCTTATTATATCTTATTTATTAATTAGAGATGCATTTACTATTTTATTTGCCTACTATTATTGTTAATCCTTTTTATAGCTCGTTACTTATTTGCTAAGTTAACAATGCGTATTTGACTCATGTACATGTATATGTATGTATATATATACATGCAATGCTTAACAAGCTTAAACCTAATTCAATGACACACTTAAATACTTTACCCTTACTAGTTTCTAACCATTCAATTCGTTTAGGTTATAGAACCTAATTGGATTAAACTATAAATCCCTTGACATCTTTATTTCGAACTCTCATATTCAACTCTTTATTCTTTTATAATATAAATACTTAAGTGATTAGACTATAGGGCTTTAATCCTTATTCAACATATTACTTTACTAACTCTTATTGTAATTTTGTGAATCTATTTATTTCACTTAGTGCACTTCACTTTCATTTATTCCTTTCACTTCGCTATTTGTCTCATTTTCTTCTTTTAGACTCCTTCTATAATTGAACCCAATCAGAAACAGCCACCAAAGTATACCCATCAAAGCCCCAACTCATAGCCATAAACTCATGATTCCCTTTATACATGTTTAAAAGTTGAGCTCATAAAGTTTTAAGGTTCCATTCAACATTTTATATCTACAATTACTAACCCATAAAATTATAGGGTTTACTTTATTACCCATTAATTAACTAAACCTATACATAGAAATATTCTTAGGTTTACAATTAAAATTTTCACTTTATACAAATTACTAACTTTAGGACCTAACCCCATAAATACCTATTTTTTTATGAAACCCATACATAACATAGGATTAATTAACACCCTAAATGCAATTAATCGACTAATTAATAATCTAGGGTTTAAACACCTAAAAGCCCCAATTTTAACTCAACTCATCAAATTTAGGGTTTATGCCTACACTTCAACAATTAACAAAATTGGAGTTTCAAATCCTTTAATCCAACAACCCATGGCTTAAATAGTATATAGGAATTCACTATACACCAAAGCCTCAAGCTAATTTTAACAATTTAGTCTAACACCCAAAATTGACCTAACTTAGAAAAAAATTAGGGATTACGAAATTACCTCAAAATAATCGGTCGATTGGAGGTCCTAACAACCAAAAATCGTTACCCAAAGCTCAAAAACGATGAAGGACTTGATTTGAAGCAAAGTCTAAGCCAAACCTATGATTTACATATGAAAGAGTGTAAGAGAGAGGGCTGGAAATTCAGAAAATTACAGCCCTCTACGGGTAATGTTTTAAGCTCAAAAACTCTTCCCAAGCAACCACAAATCCATGTGGAGAGGAGAAGAGAGGAGAAAAATGAAAAGGATGGGGAACTTACGGTTTTGCTCTTGAAAGACCCCCTTTATGCAATGCTTCCAACAAGAAATCAAAGCCCTACATGTGCCATGGATCCCAAGGTTCAAGGGTTGATGAAAGAAGAGAGAAGAGCAAGAGAGAAGGGAGAAAATGGTGGAAATTTTCTTTGTTGAGTGGGGGAAACCGAGAGTGATGCGTGTGTGTGAGTTTAGGTGAGAAAAAGAAAGAAAAATCTGAAGGAGAGAGTGTGTGTGGTCGTGAGTCATGAGGAGAGGATATGGGTTTAGGTGGAAATTCTGAAAATGCCCTCCAATTAAGTGATTTTAAAGGGCGCGAAGGAGCAATCTGAGAAGAGGAAGCTGCTGCATGATAATCATCCTGAGTTGGAGGAGGCTGATGAGTTTCACCTTGACCTTCAAGCTGCAACTGAGCATTAGACTTCATGAGAGTTTGATTGCCAAAGGAGTCTTGTATCCTCATCATAGGCCCTGCAGAGACGTCTATCCCAGGCTGAATAATGAGCTTCACGATCAAGCACGGAAGGAAGCCCTGTAGAGTGTTCATGTCTCATCTCCAGCATAAGATTGAGGATCTGCTTACATAAACAAATAGGCATCCTCATACATAGGGCATACAAAAACTCGGCCATCTGCAAAATAAGCTCTGATACCAATTGAAAAATAGAATGACTTCTAATTTACCGTGTGTGTGTGCACAATGTGTAACAAAAAATTGTAAATGCGGAATTTAAATGACATTAATATTTTGTTAATGAAGTGGAAACTCAATGAAGAGAAAAACCACTCCGGGGCAGCCAAACCCAAGAAATCCACTATTAGAAGACAAAGCTAGTACATAGACAATAACACTCACATACCCATATGCAGCCATCGTATCTAGCACTCTGACACGTAACCCAACGTAACGCCTCCCAACCAAGTCTCCTACTTGAAAAAGTCTTCTATGGATTCCTTTACCTTAGGGCACCTCCCTAGGATAGACTTCAATGAAGAGCACAACAAAAGCACAACGGCAACCCTTAGAGAGCTATCATATCTTCACAATATCTACCTAAACACCTTCTCTAAGTACAGAAGAATTCAATACTGAATTCATAATTTTTACATGCCTAAAGGCCTCTATTTATAGGCTAAAGAAAACCTAAGTCGAGTTTGATTCGATTTTCTCTAGGCGGCAATTGGACGCAAGCTGAGGCTGTCTGGATGGACAACTATGCAAACGACTTTCTATAACGCGCGTCACGTAATACAATATCAGGGCAGCGTCCGGACAGTGTTGCACTAGCATTCGGACGGTTGCACCTTTGTTGCACGCAATTGCCATAATAAGGACTAGCGTCCAGTCAGTGTTGCCCTGACGTCCGAATGGTTACAATTCTTCTCCACGTCTTGCCTTATCAAGGATAGTATCCAGACGGTGTAGACCTGACGTACGGACGGTTGCAACTGTCTTCCCATATCTGTGTCTGAGAAGGAAATCTGATTTCTTGTCGAACATTGATGAGCGTCTGAACATGTTGCTAAGACGTCCGGACGTATGCAACCTTGATTAGTTCAAAACTTCTGGACACTGATGGGCGTCTTAATGGTATTGCCACGTCGTCTGGACGGATGTTGCTGACTGATGAACGTCCGGATGTTATACTGGGCCATCCAAACGGATGCTTGGGATCCAACTTCTTTGACTTGGAATTTGAACAGAATCTTCTTTGAACTTCTTGAAGCACATTTTTGAAACGAAGACTTTGAAATAAACGACATCCCTGATAAAATAGCAACATTACATAAAAGTGATTTTTGTCAAACAGAATGCAGCCAATCACATACTAACAAATGAGTAATGAGATTGAGATAGGAAAGATGAGAATGAGTAATAGAGGTTGATCGACAAGGAAGGGAGTTATGGTAGGAGTGATGTCACTTTGTCAACAGGAAGGTGGGGATGTGATGCCCCTAGTTCTGATCGACAAAGAAGAGAGTTAATTGTGAGAGTGAGCCTCACTGTCAATATAAGGTATGTTGTAAGGAGAAAAGAGAATGATAAAGAATGCATTGCGTAATTTTGTGTTGATGTTTCTTCAAGGTATTTATGAGAATTCCTTAGAGGTTTATGAGATGTTTTCTTTCTTAGATATGCTCTTATGTATGTGTTTTTCTTATAGAATGTGTTTTGCTTATATGTTTTGATTTCAATAGATGTTTGAGTTAATTGGATTGTGTAATTTCTGGAAATTTGGTGATTTTGGTAGGGGTAGCCGAATGGGTTTTTGTTTTGTGGGGATGATTGAAGTCCATTTTTATTAAGATTAATTTTATGGGTAAGGTTTGTTGAGAATTTTGTGGTTTTCGTGATGCTGATTGTTGGGCTAATATGGTTTGGAAATTCTGGATTTTTGAAGTTAAAATCTAGTTGGAGTGTTGGGTGTTTATTGTTCTTAGATGATGCTTTACTGAATTTTGTTGGTGGAATTTGGTTGTGAACGGGGGGCTGATTTGAGGATTGCTGTCTTGATGTTAAGCATTGAAATGATTAGTGTGTTGTTTGAATTTGAGAAAGGAGTTTGGAAATGTTCAAGGCTGATGCACATGTATCATGTACAGATTTGGGGTATTTTGGTGGTTGATGCCTGTGAATGGTTGTAGGATGATTGTGTAAGATTTTTGTTCTTTTGGGGTCATGGCAATGATGATATTCTCTTGGGTCTTGTTGTGAAATTAGTGGTTTGAGGATATTGTTGACGATATTGATGGATATGTGTTTTAATGTTAGGAATTTATGTTAATTGGAAAGTGTTATTGCCTATGGGTTTTGATTCTTGATGTTGATAACCTATGATTGACGCTTTGTGATAAGTGCTTGATGTTGGAATGGAATGTGATTAGGAAGGGTATTTTGATAAATTCCAGATCTGGTTTGTGTTCCTAGATTGGGGATAATTGTGTTAATTGATGGTTAATGCTACATTATGTAGATGGTAGAATGTTTGGTTGAATTGGGTTTAGTTTTAAAGGAAATTTAGTAGATGATTGTGACTTATGATTATTGGAATTTTAGTTGTTTGATGTGAAGGAAAATCTTGCGATATTTGATGTAATGTATTAGGATTTTACTTGGATTTGTGTATTAGGTCAATGGAGAATGTAGTTGGAGGAATGTAAGTGTCTATGCAGTTTTAATAGAACACCTATGTATGTGCCTCATGCATTAGTAAATGAATATACAAATAAATATTACACAATATGTGATTATAACCTAGTCTAATATGAGTGGTTAAGTTAATATGTTAAGTAAGATTAGGGTCCTATAGTCTAAGCTATTTGGATGGATAAGAACTAATAAGGATAAAAGTGTTAAATGTATTAGTAATTGTATTTTAAGGATAAGAAACGAATTAAGACATAAACATTGAGCCTAAGACTAATATCATAGGAGACAACTATTATGATGTAAACTACTCAAATAACCCTAAGTTGGTAAATATAAGTTAGCAAGCTTATAGGAACACATAAATTAATATGAATCCAATATGAGGCAACTAAGTAACTAATTCACCTATCCATGTACACATAGAATTTTTGTGTATCATCGGATTAAGTTTAAGTCTATTAAGTGTGGTATGTATATATTTATATACATATATAAACATGTACATGAGTTCAATATATAATGTGAACTTAGTACATTAAAAAGAACAAGCCAATAATGGATTAATAATAATAATGTGATGTAATAATAATAAATAGGTGAATAAAATAGTAAACGTGTCTTAAAGATAATAAGCAATATAATGTTAACCTAGAACCAATATTAACCTCATAATAGTTTAGGATACTTAGATAGAATTAGGCGCGGGTAATGCAACGTGTGAGCATACGGGTAGTTTGTGTCATAGAAGATAGGCTCATATCATCGTCTAATGTCATAAATGCTTACAGGCATGTCATGATTGGAGACTTCAATGTGTTCTCCAATGTTGAATTCAAGTAAATAGAAAACGGGGAAAATGTTCAAGTCAAGAGTCCAATGCAGCCAAGATGAGTATTTTACTCACTAAGAAACTACTATTTTTATATATTATGGAATTGCAAAATATATATATGTTTCATAAATCCGAACAAACTGTATGTTGAATATATCTATTTTGATTGATTTGAGTAGTTTCAATTATGTTCAAATAATATCAATGATGTTATATAATGATACATAAATGAAAGGTGTTTAATTGATTTAAAGTGTTTGATTGTGTGCAGTGGTTGGGATTTAAATCATGCATAATAGAATGAGAAAATTACATGTTGATTGGTTTATTGTATTTGAAGAAAGCATGATTTGTAAAGAATAGGATCATAGAATTTGAACTGTAAAGCATAAAGCATGAACATAATAACAAAAGAGAGGGTAAGCCTCATAATAACGAAAGAGAGGGTAAGCCTCATAATAATGAAAGAGAGAGTAAGTCTCATAATAATGAAAGAGAGGGTAGCCTCACAATGAATGAAAAGACAATCATGAGTATGCATATCATTGTTTAAATTGTGTGATGTTTTCATGAGATAGAATACTGTAGTTTTTATGCTAGACGTATTAGTATGTCTAAGAATTCTAATGGCAAAGATCTTATGTATACTTCTATCGTCCGGTTGCATGATTTAAGAACATTGTGCATTTGAGCTACCAACATAAAGGTATTATTGTAGATGGGGGCGTACGTAGTTGCTTCCAAGCCAATGGAACTTCTATATATGTGTCCAACTACATAGTATGTTTTAAATATTTTCTGATAGTCAGTGTTCGCTATATCAATTATGGCGGTTTTCAAACAAAAGTTTATAAATTGTTAGCTATTATAGTGTATGCGAGACTAAAATGGAAAAGTTCGTTCATTGTGAAAAATCAGTTAGTTTAATATCACTAAGGTCTCGGTATTATGTACTGAGACGATGAACTCATCCTTTCACCTATACGGATTTGGCAAACCCCCACAACCGTATAGAGATGTTCCTTTGGCTACAGGTACTCTGGTCGTAGTTGATAACGTAGTAGAAGTGTACTTGGGATATTATGACTGAAGTTCACAGCGATGGTTGTAATTGTCGGACCATGGGTGTCCACTATTTTAGGGGTTTGGATTTATAGCTCGTGTCGCCTGTGACACTTGTATTGTTGAGCCATTTCTGTTATGTATTTATATTGAGGAAAGACTTAAATAAATAGATGTTAAATGGCTCTTGTTGTTATTAATTTGTGATAGATGTTTAAGATGTGATTTCCACTATTAGATTTATGTTTTCCGCTGCATAGTTAAATAGATGTAACTCTGATTATTAGGTACATATTATGAGGTATGTACCATATGTTGGCTTGCGACACATCTTCGTGCCACTGTGAGGATCCATGTGTATTTTAAGAGATTAATGTTTATGAAATGTTTTGTATATAAAAATAAAAAAAATAAAAATGGGTCACCACAGCTGATGTTATAAAATCTTGTTGAAATATAGTGTATAAAAGTAGCTCATTGATAAAACCAGTGAATACTATACTTACTGAGAAATGTCGACTCATATACCTACCTATATTACTACCGTAATGTCACAATCACATCGATCTTGTTACTGAAGATGTTGAGGATGATGACGAAGAACCAGTAGCTATGTACTTGGGTTATTATGAAGGTGACTAGCTGCCTTGGGTTTGATAGACTCGTTGAGCTAGTCTACTCTTTTGTGGACATAATATTTTGTTGTATCTACACACTTATGATGGTGTGGGCAACAAGATGTGGATCCTTCCCTAGATTCTGCCCCCACTTGAAAAAATCTTGTTTCCTTTCTTTTTATCTATGTAATGCGGCCTCTAGCCTTTCTAATCAATAAAGATCTCTGCTTTTCAATTCAATATATGTTTCATTGTCTTAATTGTGATGGAATATTTGTATTGTCTTTCCCTTTGATGTATGTTTTATTGTTTTTCCCTACTTTTGTGCTACAATACCTCTTTTGAGCAACTTTGGATGTTATGACACGAGCAACTGGTCTTGGGACTGGTGTCCTAAACTGCAATTGCTTAAATGATATTTTAGTAGTAATAGAATAAAATTGTTTATTCCCTAATTTAGAACATTGGGCATATATATTTCTATGTACATGTATACCTATGATTGCATATCATCATTTCATGTTCATGTAAGGTCCATAAGTTACATTTTATATGAATTTGGTGTGAGTAATGAGATTGTCACACAGAAAATTTTAGTCATAGATCCTTGTAGCTTATAGATCATTGTTTGTGAGTCGTAAATGGAACTTGGCATTCCATTTAGACTAGAACACATCAACCTATGATGATATATCTTGATCATGTGAAGCAAGGGACATCAAGTCTATATGTTGGTGTAGGAGCATAGAGATGAAATGCATCGAATGGGCCATGTGAGTCCTCATTTTTTGAACGTTGTCATAAGAATGATGTGCGTCCTGGACTGCTTACAATAGTTACTCTAAATCTTGAGAAGATTGTGAACCCATAAGTAAAGTGTAGGTCACTTTAATGCATCAAGGAATGAGACCTTTACTGCGGTCAAAATCTTGGGTGATTGCATGTAGCATTGTGGAAACACCTTCTTCAAGAATGAATCCAGATCCTTTTTTATTGAACAAAGTGATAAGGAATATTCTATTTAATGTAAATTTAATGAAAATGATTACTCTGAATCCAGGGCTTGAGTGTTTCGGTATGAGATACTAAAACTTTTATGTACATAGTGATATGTGATTTCACATAGTACAAAGAATAATCATATAATTAAATTGGGTATTCAATAATAAGACATAGTGAATTAAATTGACACTTTATTCAACTTGATTCGACTATGGAATATTCCATGAATGGGTATTATGTATTAAATAAATATATCATAAGGATTAATTAATTAAATTTAAAAATACAAATTAAAGTTCAGTCATAATTGTTTAGTGGAATCAATTGTGATTAATAGTAACCTGTGACAAGTATCACATGCATATTGGAACTAATTGTATAAGTGTCACATGCATATTGGAACTAATTGTATATAATTTTATTTTATTTTTTATTTTTTCTTTTGGGTCCCTTTTTGAGCTAATATAAATTGACCAATTATTTTTGGGCCTCAGTTTTTTATTTATTTATGTTAGTTTTTATTTTATAAAACTTGGGCCTAGTATTTATATTCACAAGGCTTGTTTATTTTATAAAAAAGTGGGTTAGAGAATTAGATTCTCAAGTACCCATTATTTGGAAATGATTAGGCTAAGGAATTTAATTCCAAAGCATAATCCAAATAATAGGAGTATTGGGCTAAAAAGATAAAACCCAAGCCCATGCACGGGTTAAAGTAAGAATGGACTAGGATTAAAACCCTAGCTCTAGGCCCTTGGGAGAATTATTTCCCCCATAGTTGTGTGGTGCCAAGAGGGCTAAACCCCATTTGGCCGAATCCTAATAATTCTAGGGTTCTAGAATTCTCTCTTTTACCACCTCTCCAAGTAAACCTAAAATTATAAGTAGATGACCCTAGACAAGCTTAAACATGTGTGAAATATATACAGAAAGATATAGAAAATGAAAAATAAAGACTTGCAATTTACCGTGTGTGTGTGAACAATGTGTAACAAGATATCTAAATATGGAATTTAAATAAGACAAATATTTTGTTAACGAAGTGAAAATTCAATTAAAAGAAAAACCACTCCGGGGCAGCCAAACCTAGGAATTCCACTATCCAGAAGACAAAGCTATTAATAAAGCAATAACACTCACATACCCCGATGTAGCGATCGTACCTTGCACTCTGACGTGTACCTATACACTAACGCTTCCCAGCCAGGTCTCCTAACTTGAAGGGGTCTTCAATGGATTCCTTTAGCTTAGGGCTCCTCCCTAAGCTACACTTCACACGATCAAGTCACACACCGGACAACTCTTAGAGAGCTAGCAGATCTTCACAATTTCTACCTAAACACCCTCTCTATGCTCAAGAGAATTCAATACCGAATTCTGTAAATAATACATGCCTAGAGGCCTCTTTTTATAAGTTTTAGAAGACCTAAATCGAGTCTGATTCATATTTCCCTAGGCCACATCCAGACTTAAGCTGAGAGCATCCGGATAGAGAACTACAACAACCTTTCCATAACGTGCTTCACGCGTTTCCTTATTAAGGCCGCGTCCGGACGGTGTTGCCCTATCGTCCAGACGGATGCATGATGAGCTGGCAGAATCTTATCAACACAGAAGGGCTTCCGGACACTTCACAAGCTTGTCCAGATGAAAACAAGGGATCTGACTTTTGCTGAGTTAGAAACTGCGCAAAATCTTCCTGGAACTTTGAAATAGCATTCTTGATGCTTGTGACACTGACACTTATCATAATAAGGCCATTTCCATATTAGAGAAATAATCTCTAAATATTTGAAGACTTTGAAATAATACGGTATCCCTATTAAAGCAGCAACTTACATGATAGTGATTTTGCCAAATAGAATGTAGCCAATAAAATTAACAAACTCCCCTTTGGCCATTCAGGGACAAAAATTACTTGACCGGTTTTAAAAATACAATCCAGGTCCAAAAATAAAAATATTTCCCTTTTTTGTCTCAAAAGGAAAAATAGGTTGTTAGTTTGTGTGTGGGCTGCATTCTGTTGGATAAAATCACTTCTATGTAATGTTGCTGCTTTCAAAGGGTTGCTGCTTTATCCAGAGTCTACTCTTCAGCTATGTTCTTCGAGAAGATTCTGTGAAGTTTTCAAGGATTTATTTCGGTTCCCTGTCACCCGTCCGGACGACGTGGTATTCCGTCCGGACGCTCATCAGTTAGCAACATCTGTCCGGACAACGAGATCATCCCGTCCAGACGCCCATCTGTCCACTATTCCATCCGTTCGGATGACGTGTCATCCCGTCCGGACGCTAGACAGACCAGCATCATCCGTCCGGAAACCATACTGTATCGAGAAGTTTTTGTGCCAGCTTGCATCCGTCCGGACGTTTCAGCAGCATGTCCGGACGCCTCCCAATACTCGATCAGTTTTTGATTTCTTTCCAAGTTCCAAGAAAGGGAAGGTCAATCAACCGTCCGGAAGATGTGGTATCCCGTCCTGACGCGCGCCTCCATAAGGCAAGAATCGCAATTCAAATATGACCGTTCGGACATCTGATAGCTGTGGTTCGGACGCGCGTGCATCAAAGAAGGAAATTGCCGATTCGACTTCAACCGTTCGGAAGACTGCCTATCATGGTCCGGACGTGCGCATTACTGATACAGAAATTGCGTGTTGAATGATAGCCGTCCGGACGCTCATCCCCCATGGTCTGGACGCTCAAAAGCCTTATAAGGAAATTACTTGCAGCAGACGTGCGACCGTCCGGACAATGTCCTTAAACAGGAAAGATTTCTCCGCATAAATTTTGGAAAATCTGTTCGCACAGTTGTCTGTCCGGACAGTCCATGTCCACCGTCCTGACGGTGCCTAGGTATATTTTGCCTGACGCTCATTTGAGCCCCCAGCCTATAAATAGAGGCCCCTGGCACTAAGAACTGCAAGAATTCGGTGGTGAATTCTCTACAGCTTAGAAACGTGATATTTCCTCTAAAGCCTTGCCAAGTGTGTGATTTGATCAGCTATAAAGTCTATCTTAGGGGTTGGCCCTGGTTGGGAAGTGTTCGTGTTGGGTTACATGTCAGAGAGCAAGGTATGACCACTGCATCAGGGGTATGTGAGTGTTACTGCTTTGTATCTAGCTTTGTCTTCTGAATAGTGGATATCCTGGGTTTGGCTGCCCCGGAGTGGTTTTTCACTTAATTGAGTTTCCACTTCATCAACAAAAATCTCTGTGTCATTCACTTTCTGCTGTGCTTATTTTTGTTGACACTTTGTGCACACACACTTGTTGTTTAAATTAGAAGTCCATTTATTTTTCAATTGGTATCAGAGCGGGTACACTCTGTTTAGGATTTATTTCCTGAGTGTGATCCTCATCTTTTGTGACTTTTTTTTTTTACACCTTTTATCATAAATTCTTCTTTGTTATCTAGTGAGGATTCTGATATTATGCTCTTTAAGGTTTTTAATAAATTGAAGAATGCTCAACATTCTAAATTTTTTCATAAAGAGCTGAAAAAGGTGAAGCAAGAAAAAGAGTCTTTGATTGTTCAATTGTCTGAATCACATGCTTTGATTGACTCTTTGAGATCTAAGAATACCATGCTATTTGACATTATTGATTCACATGAGAAGAAATTAAAAAAAATTCTCTAGTGATAATTTTAAAAGCATGCTTTGTATTCATTCAGATATTTCCAACAAGCTTGATTTAGTTGTTGATGACTTGAGTGCTTCTACTTCACATGTTGCTGATTCTGAATTAGAGTCCATTATTATTAAGCCTGCGATAGTAGACACTGCTTGTTTGGATAATTCTTGCTTGAATAATTGTGTGTTGCCCAAGCCCAAGGAATCAGGAACACAAGGTAAGTTTGTTCCTACTTGTCATAATTGTGGGAAAATTGGTCATATTAGGCCAAATTGTTATTTGTTGAAATTCCATAGGCCTTGGATTAAGCAGGATGCTATGAGGAAAAGTGAAGTTGATGATTCTTCCTCATCAAAATATGTCAGGTGTCCTACCACTAGGTGAAACATCTTGTGCAGAACAATCACTACAATTATGAAAATAAAAATCCATGCTTCACTTGCACCCTATAGCATGCAAATATCCCACAACAGAAATGAACCAAGTGTTTTTTTTTTTTGAAGAATTAAAAATAAACTAGCAAACAAAAACAAACAATAAAATAAGGTAAAACACAAACAAAATATTTAACAAAAATGAACTAAAAACAAGCTGATTTTGTTTTTTGGTTTTCTGCTGCTTAGAAAATTCGCACGATCGAAGTAAGGTTCGATCGATCTAGTTTCGATCGATCAAATTACTTCTAGATCGATCGACTTTATGTAGGGCGAATGTTTTCTCGATCGATCGACTTCGCGGGGCACTCAGAAAGTGCAGAAACAGCAGAAACAGAACCAGGAACACAAACAATTTTCTGTTTTTTTTATTTTTTTTATTTTTAATATCAGAATGTAAAACAGAAACAAAACAACAAATACAAGGAACAAAAATCTACCTAAACTAGTAGCAAAAAAAAAATCAATTCAAATAAAAATCAATTTCCACAAACAAAACAATTCCCAGGCAACGGCGCCAAAAACTTGTTGTGCAAATTATAATACTCGCAAGTGTACGAATCGTTTGCAATATAACGTTATGCAAGTGCGAGGTCGAATCCACGGGGAATTGTGTTGCGAAAATTAATCTCTATTCAAACTAATCCTATTTTAACCTAGTTCCACATTTAGGGATTTTTAACAAAAGAAAACATAAACAAAATTAATGAAAATAAAGGGGTCTAGGGTTTTGGAATCCACACTCACCAAATCATAGCAACCTATTCTCATGCTCATCACACATATTTGACTTTCTAACATACAAATCTTAGGTATGCTCTACTTTGCTTCAAAAATCATTTAAATCATTCAATGAATCCGTTCATTGCACAAATCACAAAAGATATCAGGTTTAAACCAAATCATCAAATGTATCAGTAGAACGAAACACAATGAATATCCAATGTTTTGATAGATGAAAAACCAAGCCATCAATTTAATGAAACTATTTCAAATCATCACTTGTATCCGGAAATCACAAGAGATATCCAAAAATCATCTCAAAAATCAAAGTAGAACAATGAGAAATCAAAACCCATAAACTCAAATAGCATAAACAAGCATGAAACTCAGTTTCTCTTCAATGGTGAGGTTTCATCCTCAATCCTAAACGAAAATATCAGCTACCCATAACAAAAGAAAGCATAAATAAACAACAAGGATGCATTAAAATCAAAGAAACTTACAAAGATTTGAAGTTCTAAGACAAAATCAACACTAAGAACCCTAAACTACAGTGAGAACGGCGCCTAGGGCGCTCCCAAGCGGCCTCCTCTTCTAAACATGAGAAAAGAATGTTATTTATAGAGTTAGCTAGGGTTTCTGAAATTCCAGCTCCACAAAAATTCGATCGATCGACTTTATAATCGATCGATCTACTTTAAATTCGATCGATCTACTTTTTCAGCACTTCAGAAAATCCAGCTTTTCTATGTATTTTTGTGACGTCCCACATCGCCTGGGAATGAGGATGTGCTTATATGTATAAATGCACCCTATATGACACAACGCGTTTTAAAGCCGTGATGGCAATGAACCTATCAGAACTCCGCAGTTAAGCGAGCCGCTGCGAGAGCAATCCCAGGATGGGTGACCTCCTGGGAAGTCTGATATGGGGAGCCAAAAGCGGACAGTATTGTGTCATTGGGGGTGGGTCGTTACAATTTTTGCCTTGAAAATTGTCATTTTACTCTTATTGCCCTGGAAAAACGCAAAAACACTAATACTAACCAAAACATCAGAAAGTAACAAAGCTAAAGGTTTAACTAATGTAAATTAAGGGGTCTAAATATGCACTTTTTGACACTCATCAAATACCCCCAAACTTACATTTTGCTAGTCCCTTAGCAAAACAAAATGAAAAACAAAATCAAAGCATGAAACATAAATCCGCTTCCGTGGGAGAGACGATTGCATTTAGCATATGCAACAAGCCTTTTAAACCCCTAGGACTCCCTAGTGGACGAGTGAAGTCTCGTGAGGGTTTGCCAGAAATGATACCCACAAACATTCAAACACTATGCTGTCAAAAAGAAAAAGTTTTTCCCAAACCATGGTTCATACGTCATTGGCATGCTTAAAAAGACAAACCCCATCATAAACATCAACAGTGGATCCAACATCAAATCACTCATTAATGGACAATAAAGATATCACATTTTCTCAAAAGTGTAGAGTGAAATCAACATGCATTTATGAGGTTTCATTTTAATCTCAGGATAAGTACCTAAAAAATCATTGGAATCCCTATCAAATGAAACAACCAAGGCAAGATATGCAAATTATTTTATTTTATTTTAGTTATCAATTTTTATTTTTTTTTGTGTAGGATGTGCAATGCTCGGCTCCTTTAAGCTTTCTAGTTGATCCATGTATCGAGTGTTGGGCCAGTGGCTCCCAAACCAAATGGTCTTAGGGCACTAGATGTAGAAACATCCCTAAGGGCTTAATTACTCAAGTCAAAAAGGCTACGAAGCCAAACTAGCCATACAATTAACCAAATTGAAATTCTCACCTTTTGGCGCAAACACTCAATGCTTAGTGAGGCAAGGGGCCCAGTTACTCAGTGAAAAACTCAAAATGATCTTTTTTTATTTTTTATTTTTATAAATATATATAAATATCTTGCAAACCAAGGTTATTTATCAATAGGTCTTCCAACAATTCTCAAAATACACAATTAAGCAAAAATTCATACCCCACAAATTACATGCTAACGTGCTCGTGATAGTTCAACTCAAGTGAAATCTTACTAGCCCAAAAATAAGTCCAAAGACTCAGATTCCTAAAGACATGATGTGTTCAAAAACTTAAGCAAGCCGATGAAATGCAAACCACAGTTACAGTTTAACTCAAACTTGACAATAATATATATATATTTTTAAAAAAAAAAAAAAAATTAAACAACAATAAATAAACAAACAAACCAACAAAAAGACAGAATGTTTTTCCATACCCCCAAACTTGAATTACACATTGTCCTCAATGTGTAGTGTAGAAATACATTACCAGAAGTAAGGAAACATCGAGGTGTGAAAGGTCAAGGCGTCCCCCAAACTTAAACACCAAAACACCTGTCAACAAAAACTAACAGGAATATTTTCTCACAAGAAAAACACATCAAAAAGTTAATTGCTGTTAGAAATAAAAATAAAATAACAAGAAATGAAATGAAAAATGAAAGAAATTAAATGTACAGAAAGTAAAAAGGGAAAAGAAAATTTACAGCGCCTTCCCCGATCATGTGGATGTCCAACCAATCCCTTCCACCCTTTCTTCTTTAAGAATTGATATCCCTCGGGAGGAATGATGAAGGAATGAGATTCAGTACTCATTTCCTTGTCGTTGGACAAATTTGGATTTAACGGGGGCACTGTGTGCTCAAAGTGCTCCTCTCTTCCTTCCCCTCTGATGCTATCCACATTTTCTTCACTCTCCAATATGGTGATGGCAGGGACATGCTCATGATCAGAATGGCTAGCATCATCCTCATCAATCATGTAGTGCCCTTGAGCCATCAACTGACTCTGAAGCTCTTCTTCCTCTATTCTGGTGACTTCAGCAACCAGATATTCAAGCTTTCCTTCTATCCTGGCAATCGCCTGAGTGTTTTCCATAGTAGCATTATTCACGTCACTAATAGCCTGGCCTGTGAGCTCCATGAAGACCTTGAGAGTGTCTTCCAAAGTGGACTGTGAAGAAGAGGCTGGATAAACGTAGGATGAAGGATGGAAAGATTGGTTATCAAACTGTGGATAATCAGGATAGTGTAGTTCCTGAAATTGGGGAGCACAATTTCCCATGGCTTGAGCTTGCCACGAGAAATCAGGATGGTCGTTCCAGTCCGGGTTGTAAAAATTGGAATTTGAATCAAATCCCGGACTAGAGAGATTGGTGTTCATTTGCTCATAAGACAGATTGCAGAATTGTTCCCAGGAGGGACAACTACTAGCACTATGATAAGGATCAGAGCAATATGAACATGGTTCATGTGGGTAGATATTGTGAGGGTAGTTGGTTGGATCAGGTGTCCTACCACTAGGTGAAACATCTTGTGCAGAAAAATCACTACAATTATGAAAATAAAAATCCATGCTTCGCTTGCACCCTATAGCATACAAATATCCCACAACAGAAATGAACCAAGTGTTTTTTTTTTTTTTTTGAAGAATTAAAAATAAACTAGCAAACAAAAACGAACAATAAAATAAGGTAAAACAAAAACAAAATATTTAACAAAAATGAACTAAAAACAAGCTGATTTTTTTTTTGGTTTTCTGCTGCTTAGAAAATTCGCACGATCGAAGTAAGGTTCGATCGATCTAGTTTCGATCGATCGAATTACTTCTAGATCGATCGACTTTATGTAGGGAGAATGTTTTCTAGATCGATTGACTTCGCGGGGCACTTAGAAAGTGTAGAAACAGCAGAAACAGAACCAGGAACACAAACAATTTTCTTTTTTTTTTTTTTCTTTTTTTCTTTTTAATATTAGAACGTAAAACAGAAACAAAATAACAATTACAAGAAACAAAAATCTACCTAAACTAGTAGAAAAATAAAATCAATTCAAACAAAAATCAATTTCCACAAACAAAACAATTCCCCGGCAACGGCGCCAAAAACTTGTTGTGCAAATTATAATACTCGCAAGTGCATGAATCGTTTGCAATATAGCGTTATGCAAGTGCGATGTCGAATCCACAGGGAAATGTGTTGCGAAAATTAATCTCTATTCAAACTAATCATATTTTAACCTAGTTCCAAATTTAGGGATTTTTAACAAAAGAAAACATAAACAAAATTAATGAAAATAAAGGGGTCTAGGGTTTTGGAATCCACACTCACCAAATCATAGCAACCTATTCTCATGCTCATCACACATATTTGAATTTCTCACATACAAATCTTAGGTATGCTCTACTTTGCTTCAAAAATCATTTAAATCATTCAATGAATCCGTTCATTGCACAAACCGCAAAAGATATCAGGTTTAAACCAAATCATCAAATGTATCAGTAGAACGAAACACAATGAATATCCAATGTTTTGATAGATGAAAAACCAAGTCATCAATTTAATGAAACTATTTCAAATCATCACTTGTATCCGGAAATCACAAGAGATATCCAAAAATCATCTCAAAAATCGAAGTAGAACAATGAGAAATCAAAACCCATAAACTCAAATAGCATAAACAAGCATGAAACTCAGTTTCTCTTCAATGGTGAGGTTTCATCCTCAACCCTAAACGAAAATATCAGCTACCCATAACAAAAGAAGGCATAAATAAACAACAAGGATGCATTAAAATCAAAGAAACTTACAAAGATTTGAAGTTCTAAGACAAAATCAACACTAAGAACCCTAAACTACAGTGAGAACGGCGCCTAGGGCGCTCCCAAGCGGCCTCCTCTTCTAAAAATGAGAAAAGAATGGTATTTATAGAGTTAGCTAGGGTTTCTGAAATTCCAGCTCCGCAAAAATTTGATCGATCTACTTTTCGATCGATCTACTTTAAATTCGATCGATCTACTTTAAATTCAATCGATCTACTTTTTCAGCACTTCAGAAAATCCAGCTTTTCTATGTATTTTTGCCTTGAAAATTGTCATTTTACTCTTATTGCCCTGCAAAAACGCAAAAACACTAAAACTAACCAAAACATCAGAAAGTAACAAAGCTAAAGGTTTAACTAATTTAAATTAAGGGGTCTAAATATGCACTTTTTGGCACTCATCAGTATCAGAGCGGGTACACTCTGTTTAGGATTTATTTCCTGAGTGTAATCCTCATCTTTTGTGACTTTTTTTTTTACACCTTTTATCATGAATTCTTCTTTGTTATCTAGTGAGGATTCTGATATTATGCTCTTTAAGGTTTTTAATAAATTGAAGAATGCTCAACATTCTAAATTTTTTCATAAAGAGCTGAAAAAGGTGAAGCAAGAAAAAGAGTCTTTGATTGTTCAATTGTCTGAATCACATGATTTGATTGAATCTTTGAGATCTAAGAATACCATGCTATTTGACATTATTGATTCACATGAGAAGAAATTAAAAAAATTCTCTAGTGATAATTTTAAAAGCATGCTTTGTATTCATTCAGATATTTCCAACAAGCCTGATTTAGTTGTTGATGACTTGAGTGCTTCTACTTCACATGTTGCTGATTCTGAATTAGATTCCATTATTATTAAGCCTGCGATAGTAGACATTGTTTGTTTGGATAATTCTTGCTTGAATAATTGTGTGATGCCCAAGCCCAAGGAATCAGGAACACAAGGTAAGTTTGTTCCTACTTGTCATAATTGTGGGAAAATTGGTCATATTAGGCCAAATTGTTATTTGTTGAAATCCCACAGGCCTTGGATTAAGCAGGATGCTATGAGGAAAAGTGAAGTTGATGATTCTTCCTCATCAAAATATGTCCCTCCCCATAGGAGACATATAAAAGGTAAGGGCAATGTTATTTGTAAGAATGCTAACCATAAATTTGCAGTGAATACAAAGAAGCATTCAAACAAAAGAAGCTTGCCTACCTGCCATCACTGCGGCATCACCGGTCACATCCGACCCAATTGTCCACATCTCCAGGCTCAGAAGTCGAAGGTTCAGAAGGAGCTGCCAACAAAAGCTACATCAGGCACTCTACTTCCTACGGCACTTCAGGCTCCGCAGCATCAGCAAAGGTTTGTTCTTGCCAATTAGAGTGGCAAACCAAAGAAGAACAAATCAAGGCGCTACAAGAGAAAGTTGCAGAAGCCCAATGGCAGCCATGGCTATGAAGGATTTCTTAGCCTAATGCAATGTAGGGTAAGGAGAATGGACAACATGTACAAGACCTGGAAGCCATCGCCTCGAGTCAAGCAGGTATGGATCAAGAGTGATGAGACCATTCACCCTATGAGGGGGAACGAACGCACCTAGCAAGAGAAGGTGTTCATGCCTAGGATTCGGTTCCTAATCCTAAGGCATCAGGTTTGATTGCTTGCACATTTACTTGTTATATTTGTGTGCTTACTATGCAATCTAGGAACCAGTTTGTTGTGCCCCCTATTCTCTTGAGAGAGCATTGCAGGTACTATTTGGGGAAGACAAAAAGGCAGGTCGACCGACTATTTTTTTCTGTATTGGCATCATCAGGTTTGATCTTGCCATGCATATAATGTTTTCTTTCCATATTGCATTTGTTTAAAATAAAAAAATATATATATTGGGGAGAATTTCCAGGATATTTTTTTTGGCATATCAGATATTGCATGTATTTTCTCATGATATCTCAATTATTTGGGTATTAATTTACTTTGCTTAGATATATTTGAGAGTTTCTAACTATAATTTGCCAAGTGTTTTCCTCTATATGTAAAAGTAGGATAGCTTCTTTTCTCATGCGATGAAAAATGTGCACTATCCATGACTCCCCTAAAGGTACATCTTTCCTTCTCTGACTTTTTGTTTCTAAGAATTTTTGGATAAGAGAAGATGTTTTTGATAAGATGGCCAAATTGACCACATGCTAGTTGAACCT